>PVJH01024197.1:0-33497 GCA_004026705.1 Nesogale talazaci | reverse complement strand
TTGTGGTATTTTGCTAGGTTTGGGTGATAATTAACCAGGTTTATGATTAACCAGACTCAATTTGTGAGTACACCTGCCTTTCTGATGTGATGAAATAGGTTGGACAGAATTGGTACTAACTATTGAATATTTAGTAAAACTAAAATAGTTCTAGAGTGTCAGTAATGATGCAAAATTTTAGCACATTATTCTCAATGGTAGACTGAACAACTATAAAAAACACTCACGAAGATATTAAAGATAGAGCGAGGACAATGAATTGCATTTCGCTCCTGTCGTATGATAGGTTTTGCATAATTTATTAAGCCGATTGATTATTCTAGTTCAGTTAGTGTTTGTTTTATATTCAGTCATGGAGGTGTATAAATATAATTATGATTTTATACTCATGGATGATTGAGCCTTTAATCAGTAAGACAGCACTTTGAAGGTTAGATTTTATGTCAACAAGACATGCCAGGGTGAAGGTAAGGGGGGCTCAATCTATCAATTAGATTGAAGCCTGATGACACTTTCTTAGGGGTGTGGCATTTTGTATAAAAAAGCAGAAAGAGGCTCTTACTCTCTCCTCGATCTTCTGCTGGATCTGGATTCTGCCTCTGGTCCACTGACGCTCTTTCTCTGCAAATACACCAGTCAGGAGTAACCTCCAGCTTAAATCTAACCTCTGAATTTGGACCAGACTTGACTTCTACTACTCTGTACATTGTTTGTTTATTGATATTAATCTTTTTCTGTACATACACACATACACCCATGATTGACTTTAGATCTCAAGACAATTGAAGTGAACACAAATCCCTTTTCTTATCTTTCATTATGAATTTCATCTTAAAGTCTAATTTTACTGTGTTTTCATTTTTTTCTTTCCTTTAAGCATTAATGTTTTGATATACTGTATTTAAAGTGTGTCTCTTCTACATTCAGTGTAAGAGTTGATGGTGATATTTGATGTTGTCATTTTGTTGTGTATTTTCGTGGTATCAACATTTCCTTTCCACTACTTACCTGTAAGTTTGCTGTACTGCGGTGGCTGCTGTGTTGTGTCTTGGGAAGGTATGCCACCAGTGTTGCAAATATCATCAAGACCACTAATAGTGGGCGGGTTTCAGTAGAGTTTTCAAACTAAAACTGGGTATAAAGAAGAAAGTGGCTAGTGAGAACCTTATGAAAAGCATAGGGATGTGTTAGAAAATGAGTCTTCAGGCTGTATGATGCTCAAAATGTGACTTGGGAAAGCTGCCTTTTTCAAAGTAAAGTTGATTAAACGATAAGAATGAAAGAATGCTTTTAGCATCTTTATTTGCTGATGTGGCATTACTTAAAAATGAAAGTAACATCAGAACATATCCATTAAAATTGATTATGAAAATTATGAAATATGAATCTAAGAATAGTTATTGTTGTGAAAGATGAAATGGAATTCATAAAGATTACTATCCAATTGAATTGGAGTGGATTGGTATTGGCAATTTGGAATCACATAGTCAAATGCTCGACTATAACCAGAAGGGCATGCTAGAGAGGAAGAGCCTCCCATTCATTCTCAGAACATTTTAAGGAAGTACAATGTCCATCAAAACCAATTCAATGCCATCAAGTTTATTCTGAGTCAGAGACCATTTGATTTTCCAAGCCTTTACATTTTTACAGGAGCGGGTAGCTTAATCTTTTTTCCCTGAAGTGGCTGGAGTGTTTCAACTGCTGACTTAGCAGTTCAATGTGTAATCCACAACATTATCAGCATTATCTTTATAATGCTGAGCATTATAATCCACAGCATTATCTTTATAATGCTGAGAGCAATAGAAGAATATCCATTTGACTACAGGGAATATGCAAATTAATATCACTATTATTCAAATTTATGCACTAGCTTTGTCTTAAACTGAGTGGATATGAAATCAAGATATATTGGTAATCACCAGTAATTTAACTGTGAATCTTGGAAACAAAAAGGAGGATCAGTAGTTGGTAAATGTGGCTTTAGTGATAGAAATACCAGTGATCATAAAATGGAATTTTCAAGACCAAGAACTTTTATTGCCAATACATTTTATCAGGACTATAATTGATGGCTATACATATGGACTTTACTGCATGGGGTACACAGGAATCAATTCAGTTATAGCTGGGGAAGTAGATTTTTGAAAAGCTTAATATCACCAATAAGAACATACCACCAATAGCTCAAATATCAGTTAAATCCAAAGCACAAAACACTTAAGACAAGTACATGAGATCCAAAGTATGTCAATGATCTTAAATATTTCCAACTTGAATTTAGAGGCAATCTCAAAGACATATTTGGCACACTAAGCACAAATGTCCCAGATCAGACCAGTTATGGGATGATACCAAGCTATTCCACAAGGAGAAACCAAAAGGACATTACAAAGACAAATGAGACTAAAATGAATGCGAGATGAGATTCTGAAACTTACGCTTAAAGATATTTCAAAGGTAAGGTATCAGACATGAAAGACTCAGAGCAAAACATCATATTGATGTGAATGAAGGGGAGGCTAGAGTACAGATCCAAAGCCCACTTATAGACAATTGGACATCCCCTTAGGAAAGGTCACAAGAAAGAGAAGAGCCAGTCAGGGTGCAGTATAGAACTGATGAATCATACAACTTTCCTCTAGTTTTTCAATGCTTCCTCCCCACCACTATTCTAGCCCTAATTCTACCTTAAAATCTGACTAGAACAGAGCAAATACACTGGTACAGATACACAAGGAACCAAGGTCATGTTGGCCTAATAAACCTACCTATCACACAAGGGAATTCTGAGTGGTTAAAAATTAGGAAATGTGTGCATCAGACTGTACCTATTCACCATACTTATTCAGTCTGTAGGCAGAACAAATAATCCACAAAAAGTACCGCAGGAAAAAAAATATGTCATCGGAATTGAAGGAAAATTCTTGAAATGACATTAGGCAGATGGCACAACCTTGCATTATGAAAGTGAAGAGGATTCGAAGCACTTCCTATTGGGGATGAAAGACTACATATACTTCAAGATGGATTACAGCCCAACATAAAGAAAACCCCAAACTTCAAAAATAAACTCATATGCAACATAATGATAAATGAAAAAATGATTGACATTTTCAAGGATTGCATTTTACTTTGTTCCACAACCAACATGCTCTGAAAGTAGCAGTCAATGAATCAAACACTATACTGCACTGGTAAAATATATTGTGGAAGACATATTGAAAGTGCTCCCAGGCAAATATGTCACTTGCAAAATTACATGCCTTGGCATAAGCCTTGGTATTTTTCAATTGCCTTGTATGCATGATACTCATTAAAGACAGAATACTTGATCCTTTCAATTATGGTGTTGCAAAGAATTGTCAATATACCATAGGCTTCCATACATATAAAGAAATCTGCCCCCAGAAGATGTACAGCCACTATTTTCCTTAGAAGCAAGACAAGTGATACTTCTTTCCACATACTTGGTCATCATGGTACTTACATATTTTCATGTCAAGTTGCTAAAAAAGTGTAAGGGAATGATCCTGTCACAGCCTGATGATGCCTCCTGATTTGGGCGTGGTCTTCTCATAAGGATTCAGGGAACTTTCTCTCCTTCTCCCTGTAGCTGGGCCACATAATTTGTCTCTCTACCTTCACCTTCCTGTTGACAAGCCATGTGGAGCCATGCTAATACTTGAGAGAGACATGGGGCAGGTGACCTGCATCAATTCTGGAGATGCTTCCACTGCCACTGGATCCATACGACATTTCACCCTCCCACCTGATCTTCCTGCATTCTGCAACATTCCATGGTGTTCTGAATAGAGATTTATAGACTAGTATTAGACTTTTGGGCTAATATCAGACTTATGTATTTGATCTGGACTGGGCTGTACTGCTTTCTTGATATACAGCTACTAAAGCTCTTTCTTATATATGTGTGAGTGTCTCTGAATTTGTTTCTTTAGTCAACCTGGCCTAACACAGTCATCTCATCAGGAAGGATGAGTCCTTGATGAAAAACATCATGTTTGTAAACTTAGAGGTTCCCTGAGAAGAGAAAGACCCTTAACTAGATGGATTGATGCTACATCAGTGAATTTAAGCAGAGCAAGGACTGGGAAGTGTTTCATCCCGTTGGGCAGATGACTTTGAGTTAGAACAATTACTCAGTGATATCTAATAACAAAGACAATAGGGATTTCTTTCCTCTGCTTCTTTTTTTCTACTGAGCTCCTTTTTTTTTTTCCAATGGATTTTTCATTTCTTTGTTCCATTGTTGTTTTTGTGATTGTTGATTTTTTGGCAACTTTTTTATTCTTTATTTTGGTAAATGGATCTGTTGATTCCCTTTATGATTATTCTGAAATTCAGTTTTACCTTCCTAAGTTTAAAACTGTTTTTTATCGTTTCATCACCTTAACTTTCTCACCATATGGAAATTCCAAAACTATACCATTGATTTCTCTTTTTTGCTTTGATGCTGTTATTGCTTATAGATTATAGCAGTTAGATCTCATTTATGAATATGTATTTAAATATAGGGGTGGAGTTAACCTATCAATCAGGCTAAACAGACTGATGATGTCTTACTGAGTAGTTGGGCGGGGTGGGGGACAGCCTTCTCTTATGGAGAAACAGGAAACTCCTGTTCTCTCTGCCCCTTAGCCTTCCCACTTGCTGGGATTCTGCTTACCTCTAGGGACTGCCTCTTGTGTGCTGGCTGACCCTGAAAGCTGCCAGTACCCTACCATGTTTCCACTGACTTTGGATCCACTCAACTCTGTGATTTTCCTTGCTTCACCTTGCTGCATTATCAGCCTGCAGCTACATGAGTCTGAAGAGGACCCTAGCTTGCATGGGAGTGATGGATTTGAGTTGGATTGGTTGGGAATCCTTCTCAATATAAGACTACTTCTTGGGCTGAGTCCCAGTGGTGTAGTGATTGAGTGCGCGACTGTGGCCCATTGGCTTGGCGGTTCAAATCCAGCAGCAGCTCTCCAGGAGCAAGACTGGGTAACTCCCACGACCACCAGAGGATTATTTCTTGATATAGCCATATATATATATATGACAGTCACTGGAATTATATATCCAGACAACCTGACCAGAGATTGACATCTATGATCCTGCTTATAATTTTAGAGTCTTATTTTGCTTTAAGAATTCTTATAAGAAATGGTATCTGGATGCTACTGCCATGTTACTTCAGCTCTGGTTTGTATGTTTTTGTTCATTTTCTGTAGAGAGTATCCTTCTTAGTATGTTTTGTAAGATTTGCCTATTTTTTAAAAAATTTCCTAGTTATTTTTTCTAGGACTACCTTCGTGTTGCCACATATTAGAAAGACAACTTTCATAAGCATATAAGTTTTGGTTGGCAATTCTTTTATTACCATATATACTCGTGTACACAGAGAGCTTTTCAGCACATTTTTATGCAGTTTTCATGGTAAAATTAGGTGCCTCGGAATATATATAAATAATATATAGTGATATATATAACTATAGTTATATATAGCTATATATCATATACATATTCCACTGTCATCTTTCATGCATGATTTCTACCAAGAAATTGAGACTACTCTAGGTGTTCTTTGTGAGTGATAATTCATTTTCAAGAGGAATTTTGAAAATGATTTTATTTTGAAATGTTTGTATATCATCTGTCTTGGTAAGTTTATTTTTGAGTATACCCTTTAGGGAGGGGGTTGTTGATTTTTCTGGATGGAAACTTTCTCATCTTTTGTGGCATTATGGAACTTTTTGACTGATATATTACAATTATCTCTCTGTTTCTTTTCTTCTTGCCTCCTGTTCTGATATTCCAATTATTTATAAGCTATTCCAAATAGGCTTTCTGACAATTTCTTCTTTAGTTTTAACTCATTTTCTTGAAACAAGTTACCATCAAGGGATTAGTCCTCGATTTCACTAACACATTTCCTCACTGATTCAATTCAACTTCAATTGCATTATTCTTTTATTTATTAATCAGTGTGTAATATTTTATTGCTAATTCTCTGTATTTGTAGTTGCTGTTTTTGTATTGTTTTCTAATTGCCTGTTTATTTTGTTACTGTGTTCTTGTATTATTTCTTAAATTCTTCTAGGATTTTGTCTGTGCTTTCTTTGGTCTTTTTGAGTATACACCATATATGTGTTTCGAATCCTTATCAAGTAATTCCATTTCTTCCATTACCATTTCTTCCTCATCAGAGATTTCTGCCCTTTGGTTGGCTCACTCATTTGAGTCCTCTTATCTTGTTTCTCCATGTTACTTACTATTAACTCCTGTCTCTAAGTAATTAAGTGTGATGCCAGCAACTCGTGTATCTTCTAGAGATCAGAAACTATCTTGATTATACTGTGTAGTATGAGTATTTCATTTTGTTTACTCATTTAATTTATGTTTAAAATTGGCAGTACATTAGAAGTTGGTAGTTCTAAAAAGATATGGTAGAGACATTTACATTTCCCCCCATTCCTCAATTGATTATTTGTGTTTATAGGATACATAAATTCTGCTAATGTTATTGTTCTTGCTTTAAAGAAGCTGATGACAATTTTGGGAAGCATTAAGCCTGCATTTTTTCTCATCAGTTAGATTAAGTATAATTTAACTTTGTGTCCTGGGGGTGAGAAATCCTATCCTTATATCAATAATTATCTTATGGGGGAATTTTCAACTGGGTGAAATATACCAGAATAGTTCATAGAGAAATGAATATCTCACCCAATTTTTCTATTGTATAATAATATTGTAAAAGAATTGTTTGTGCTTTTTTAATATCAAGATGCACATTTCATGATTTTATGAAAGTTCAAATATTGCTTTCCAAATAACTCCAACCGGTTATTTTTCTCATTTTGAATACATTGTGAATTGCTACATTTTACTAATATCCATCACAGTCTTATTCTCTCATTTTTCATTTTGCTTCTTAATCTTCCTACTCATATCAGCATTAAAAAACCCTCTTCCTTTAGAACTATCACATGAAACTGGAAATTTAAACAATTTTATTTGGGTAATTTTATCATAGATGTTAAAATAAGAAAGAGGAATTTGAGAAAATAACAAATCTAAATTTAAAATGTATTTTATCGGGCTGAGCCCCAGTGGCATAGTGGTTGTGCGCGGGACTGTGGCCCACTGGGACGGAGGTTCAATTCCAGCAGTGGGGCTGGGCCTCCTACTCCCACCACCGGAGAGCAATGATGCCCACAAAAAAAAATGTATTTTATCTTAATTCATGTCATTTAAAAAGAAATATTCAGCCAGCTAGTTTTTTTATTTTTTTTTTAGGCATCACTGCCCTGGTGGTGGGATTAGGAGGCTCAGCCTTTGCTCCTGTGAGCGGGAATTGAACCTCCGTCCCAGTGGGCCGCAGTCCCGCGCACAACCACTACACCACCGGGGCTCAGCCAGCTAGTTTTTAAGATGGGAATCCTTACAATGTCAGGGGCAGCAGAGAGCTAAGAAAAAGAAGGAAATCATTTGAATACAATCTCAATAAATTTTACTTTTATAAATAAGGTCATTTTATTATACAATGCCTATAATGTGATGTCATATTCACGGCTAAGTCTCAATATAATAACTTTGATGAATGTGTCATTTTAAAAATAGTTCAAATTTTTAAAAAAGTACAAATTTAAATATTTTCAAAATTTAAAAATGTATAGAGCTATATCTGTGCCAGACACTGGCTATACAAAAAGATCAAACATGAAAGCATTGGAAATATTTAAAAGCAAAACTAATATTACATATATTAAAACATTTTACTGATTATAGAGATTCATGTGACTTTCAAAGAATTCTTTTCTTGGCTGTGGTATGTTTTTAAAAGCTGTACAAATGAATGGAAAATCATGCCATGTTTTTCCAAATTTCCCTGCAGCAAGCATAAGCATTCAAAATCATTTCATTTGTTAAGATGGGGAGGACTCTCTAAAGGGACCTAGACCTTTACCGCAATCACCGGCACCTGCAGAATTTATTCTGAGGCTCAGCACACACCTGTGTGCCTTCATCCATCCACATCAAAAAAGACTGCATAATACCAGGGCAGTGAGATTCTAAGCCTCATCATGGGACTTGCTGTCATATTTCTGGTGCAAACATGAGTGAAATATCTGGCCATAACTTCCGAGGGCTGCTCTTCTAATCTCAGTACATTTCTGACCTCTTCCCCAGGACTGCCGAAGTCCTCCATGCTGCTCTTGAATAGGATTCCAACGTAAGCTGCCCTGACTTAGTGGCCCAAAATGAACTGCAGCCTTCAGTTTAACATAATGCTGTCGATGATTTTCGAATGTTTAGTGTTGTTTTTTTCAGATACAGTGATTTAAAACATAGTACTCAGTGCAGCTATTCTTGTTCTGTCCATTTAAAATGCCCTTTTATAGAAATATCCAGTTTATCATCACTATTCAGTAAGTTAAGAACCCAGCCTGGTGGCATGAGTCCACATTTACTTCTCTCTCTCTCTAGGTCTGGCTTGAATTAATTAATGGGTCCTACTTGTGTTCAACTACTAAGCCAACCAACAGTGATAGCAAATATAAACAATACGTTTCTGGCTTTTGCATTTAAGCCACATGTCTCTGGTTCAGTGTTTCTGCCAAGAGATCTTGTTTTCCTGGTGTTCCATGACTCACTTGTGCACAGATAGAGATTTTAGTTTGAGGAAAACCAAGATATCTTTGGAGCCAGGATTAACCTCTTTAAGAGATATGATTAGTTTTACTCTATTACTTTTGTCTGTGTTCTTACCCTGAAATCTGTAGCCCCAGACACGGGTTCTGTCTTACATCCTAGACACTGACATCTATCTTCTGCCAGACTCCTTCCAAGAAAAGAAGTCAGCTACTATTTACTATGTCTCTTCCAGACCTTCCCTAACTACATTTTTACAGGAAATTGACTAATTTCTTGAGGCTTATCAGTCCATCCTGAGAGCCCAATTGCAGCTCAAACTAAAATTTCTTCATAGGAGCTAACTTCCTACCAGTCCCCAATTGCAAATATATATGAGTGTGATGATAACGATTTTGATGAGATGATGATGATAGGGTTTTTTGAAGTGTACATTTCAAGTAGTCAGTGTTCTACGCTGTTTTCATATGCTTTCCTGGCTTTTGCATTTAGTATTGATTTAATATTTTATTCTCAACATTTTACCAATTGAGGCACAGAAATTAATAACTGAAAATAGTTCAGTTCAATTTTAATGCCAACATTTTTGGCTTTTGAATTCATCCTCCTAACCAAGAAGGTTGATTGATTAGTCCTTGCTTGTGCATAAGTTTTGAAGACTTTGAAATGTAAACCACTGAATGGGCTTTCACTGTAGTAGATGTACTAGTCTCTGTAGCTGAATATTCTATGTGCACGTCCCAATGTTACACTCTTATTTTGGTAAATTACTTCAAATATTTTCCAAAGAATATCTTGCAACTTTCACACTTCTGCCCACCAACTTTGCCGCTTCCATTCTCAAGTAATGGCCCTGGGCTTTTCTTCCCATAGATCTGGACTTATCTCGTGACTTGTTTTACCCACTAGAATGCATCCGAAGATTTGGGCTTTCGATTTTGCAGTATTAAAATATTCCCTTGGGAACATTACTAAAAATGTCTATGCATTGAAAAATGGAGCCGCTAGTGAAATTCTCACTTTTAATTAGGAGAACTTAGGTTTTATTTTCATCTAATGCACCTTGGATGTAGCTCCTATCTGTCTGATAGTGGAGGCTTTCATGCTGCTTTGATGCTGAGCAATTTCAGTGATGCTTTCAGACTAAGATCGAGAGATCAGGCTAGGCGATCCACTTCCCATGTCAGGCAGGGACAACTCCTCAACCCGTGAGAACAAGAAAGCATTTCCTTCCATTGTACATTGGGTTGCCATGATTTGGGGGCCACATAAAATAGGGCCAAATCGTCAGTAGATAACCACAATAATAATGGCATGGAAAAATAAAGCCTTGGAGAAAATGCTCATCTGAATGAAAACTCACTGGAACCTGTGTTGTTGCAGAGACCAAAGTTGCAAATAGTTTCCTGTCTTTCAATAAATCCCTGAAACATATTCTGAGTCTTCTAATGACCAGATTCCAACATCCCTCATATTTGAAATGACCTAAAAAGCACAGGCATCAATTCTGCAGAGGACTCATGTGAGGCTCCGAGATTTAGTGAACTAATCTAAATTATATCTGTAAATGAAAGAAGTTAAAAATCCAACCTTAGTCTGTCACAATTTTAAGTGTGAAAAACAAGTAACTGGTGTTTAATTCACACGCAAAAAATAAAAATAAACACAAAAGCAATAGAACATGTACATGGTAAGCATGATCACTTTGCCAGCTTATAGTCAGAGCATTGCCTTTACTTGAGATTTATATCACCAGAAATGGCTGCACCTGAACCATGCAACACAATGAAAAACATGAATTGTCCTAAAACTGCCCATTAAGAACTAAGTTAAGTATTTTTTCTGAGAAACTGGAAGACTCTGTATTAATTATCATATTTTAAAGAAAATATTTACATGATATTTTTCCAATTTCTCTTGCTCCCTCTTTTAAATTGTGATAAGTATATACTTAAAAGAAAACTTTTTCCATTTCAGCAGTTTGCACAGATAATTCTGTGACATTAACTACATTCATCATGTTATGCATCCATCACCATTGTCTCCAAATGTTTTTGTCATTCTTACAAGAAAGCTCAGTGGTCCCTAAGCAATGACTTCCTCTTTCCATTCCCTCTTCATAAGTACAAAACTATTCAGAAACACAGGTAAGTCTCTTTAGAAACAGTACATAAACATTTAAGGCTAATTGATTATTATTGTCCTTGCCCAGAGACCATTTTACTCATTGGCTATAATGTGAGTTCTTCACAGTCTTTAAAGGTGAAAGAAAAACAATTTTGTGTTTAGCAGAGATTTTGTTAAAGTAAACTTCTGAGAATTTTGTGTTCTGGCCAACCAACTGTCACTGGCTTAGAATATGCAGCATTCTGTAAAGAATGAGTGCTTTTTTATTAAGCATCCTCAGAAATATAGAATTAATGAACATAGGTGACTATGTGGCCATGCTCATTAGGAAAGCAATGATTTTTATAGGTCTTAGTTGATTTTGTAGACACTTAAATCTGAGCCAGTAGATTAAGTTCTAAAATATTTAGACATTTAAAAAAGAAAATAGTAAAGAAAAAGGTAATATTATATTCATTTGTATTTAGGATTTTTTAAATTCTTTCAGCCTTCTAAATTGTTTCTCTAATCCATAGTAGTCATAAAACCTGAATACTTTGAATAATCCAATTATAGGTGTTTTAATGAGATTCAGTAAATAGAAAGCTAATATGACATCATTGTCTCATACTAAACCAAAGTCAAACCTACTGCCATAGATTCCATTCTAATTCATAGTGACCCTATATGGTAGAATAAAGCTAGCTCTTTCTAGATCTTTGTGGGAGCAGAAAGTATCATAATGCTCCATTCGCAGCAACTGGAGGATTTGAACTCTTGACCTTGGCTCTGTATTGAAATGCCACTCCCCACTATCCCATTAGGACTCCTTCACTGTCACAAACTTTTAACATAAACTATCAGAGGCTAATTTATTTTGTTTTAAAATACTGGAGTCACTGATATATCCTAATGTATAAGCTAAAACAAAATCAGAATAAATAAGAGTAAATTGCAAATTCTATTCTTAAAACTTCATTGATTCATATTTGTTTCATTCCAGTAAGATATTTTAAAAGATGATTTTTCCTCTTTTCTAAATGAGAGAGATATAATGAATTCATTTTCCTCCCCACCTCCATCCCCAGCCCCCAAATCCTTGAGTTTTATTCCCTAATAACATCATTATGCATCTTTTACTGACATTTCTTGAATAGATTTCACACCAGTAGATCACTTCAGAAATGGCTAGAATTTTTTATTTGAAAGCTCAAGTAAGTCACTGTGATGAAGTTTCCATAAACAATTCAAATATTTTAAGTAATAAAGTGGTAAGTAAAGGTGACTTTGGGCGCCCGCAAAATTATCGTGCAGAGTTCTAGCTCCTGGGTCAGCCAAGTTTGTTTTCTCCTTCCGGACCCGAGATCAAAGCGGCAAACACCCTGCGCCAGATCGTAGATCAGACCCGGAAGGCCCTGAGCTTGATTCCTCTCTTCCTGTTGATTGGAGTTGGAGATACTGGAGCTGCACTCTAAGTCATGCGCCTGACATTGTTTAATCCAGATGTCAGTTGGGACAAAAAGAACTACCCAGAACCATGGAATAAACTTGGTCCCAATGAACCATCTAATCTCTTTGCTATGAATACGGATTTTAGCAAATTGAAGAAAAAAGATCCTCATTTCTTAATGAAATGTTTCCCTATAAAGCTGCTTATAATGAAGGTCTTCCAAAAGTTATATGCACAATGTTCCGTGCAACCAGGTTTTCATGATCCCCTAAATGCATGAAATCATGTTTGTGTGTTGTGTTGGGGGTTACACTGATTAATGGATATCTGAAAGAATAAAAATGTTTGGTAAAACAGTACTACAAAATCATAGAATGAAGTAAAAATGCCAAAATGTTGAACTCTTCTTTGTAGGCATGACTTTCATTTGCATCTATAGGCTTATAGAGGCCATGCTTCCATTTCCCTAACCCTCTACAATTTTCATTACCTCAATCTTTTATTCTTTTGGTTTGAAGCAAACTTCTTAGTAACCAAAGAATCCAGTCCATTTTAGTTGTTCTTAACATGCTTTTATAATCAATCAGACCCATGCACAGATTTCATGGGGAAGAAATTTAAAGGGTTTTAAAGGTCGTGGTCTGTCTCCCTCTCTTTTTAAAAGGAAACATATTTATTATTTGTTACATATTCATTTATATTTTTGTTTTTCTTTTTCCTTGTTAAATATATTTCTTAAAAAGAAAAGCATAATCGATCTAGTTGTGTGGCCTATCTCATAAAATCAAGTAACTAACAATATTCTTTGAAACCTTTTGTTTCCTTTCCTACTCTCCTCCCTTCCACAGCTTCATGCCCCTTCTCTTTCCATCAACCACCTCCTTGATTCTGATTTTTAAAGTCTTATCCTTTGATATGGATACAACCATTTCTATTTTTCTTTATTTTACTTTGTAACACAGGGGACATCCAAAATAAAGTGGAATTTTTTTCAAAGCTATGTATTTTTTAAAAATTGCAAAACAACCTTATAACCTTAATAAAACTCCCCATTACCCTTAATAAATTTGTCAAATCTGCCACTTCATTCTTATATACATTGTTCAAACTCATCTGTTTAGATGGCTGACAGCACCACTCTCATTTTTTTCTTTACATCTATGTCATCCAATTGCTGCCCTTTCATATTTCTATGCATTCATGGAAAAGAAGTCACATGGAGTGAGGTCAGATGAGTAAGGTAGACAGACCAAGAAAGGCATACTGTTTTGTCAAAAACTGGTGCACTGAGATGACTGTGTGAGCAGGTGCTTTGTCATAGTGGAAAACCCAGTTCCCTGTTTGCCACAAATCACATCTTTTTGGTTGCACACTGTTATGCAATCTTTTCAATACCTCTAAATAGAAAGTTTGATTAACAGTCTGCTCTGGTGAAATGAACTCCACCAGATCAATTACAAGTCAACATCTATTCAGGAATTTGACTTACAAATGAGCCTTTTCATCAATTGATATTTCACCTTTATTGAAACAAGAAAACCACTCATGCACTTGAGTTTTTCCCATTGTGCGGTCCTTGTAAGCTGTACTCAATATATAGATTCGATGGAGTTTATCCTGAACAGGAGACACATTTTCACAGCCACATGCAGTTTTCTTAAATAAGCCATCACCAAAAAAACCCCCCAAAAAAACAAAACGAGTTTCAAGTGAAACTGCTTTTACAAAAAATTCATTGTGACAAAAGAGAGACTTCTCAGGGGGTTCCACTGTTTGCACTAACTCAGAGCTCATTGCGTGATGCTTCCTTAGTGTAAAAATGTGTACTATGAAAGCTCCGCTCTGCCCAGTGCAATTCCATTTTATGGGAAGAACCTTTCCTACAGTTTCTTAAAATATTATCTTTATGGGGTTAACTGTTTTTTTCTAAGCACAAAATTCTCTAATTTTATTCAAGAGATAAGATGCTTGTAAAGTCATTGTTTTTTAAGGAGCCATAATAATCTGTTTTATGAATGTACCAGATTTTGCTTTTCTATCCTCTATAGTTGGAGTTTTTTATTTTCCATCTGTTTGATATTATAAAAAAGTGCTGCAATAGACATAGGTATGCAAATGTCTCTTAAGGTTTTATTCTTTATTTCTTTGGTGTTTATACCAAGTAGAAAGTTTATGGGATCATAAGGTAATGATACTTGCAATTA
The DNA here is from genome assembly GCA_004026705.1 of Nesogale talazaci. Taxonomy (NCBI): domain Eukaryota; kingdom Metazoa; phylum Chordata; class Mammalia; order Afrosoricida; family Tenrecidae; genus Nesogale; species Nesogale talazaci. Next base: position 19,076 of record PVJH01024197.1, on the reverse strand, counting down.
TTTAAGGAAGTTATACACTGATACCCCCAGGTTGTGCAGTTCAACAGTCCAACCAACAATGTATAAGCATTCCAACCTCTCCAACCTAAACCTCCCCAGCATCTATTACTTTTCTTTCTTAATTTTACTAAGGTTATAGGTATAACATGGTATTGTTTGCTTTAATTTGTATTTATGCTATTGCTAATGAATGTGAACATTCAAAATAAAATGTATAGATACTCATATATGTGTAAGAAAAAACTTTATATTGAATACTGAGAAAAACATCCCAACCCAGTCTGAATCAAGTTCATAAGTGTGATATTAGTCCATAGGTCCAATACTAATCTATAATTCCTTCCAGACTCATGAAATACATGGAACAACATCAAATGCAGGATGATCTCAGGCCAGTGGGTGGGAAGTCTTGTGGGCCCAGTGGCAGTAGAGGCAACTTAGTGCTGGCAGGGGTCTCCACATCGTTCCTTCAGATCAGGGCACTAGTGTAGTTCCATGTGTCTTGTTAGCTGTAATGTCTCTCTGGGAGTGAATCCAAGGGAGAGAAAGAGCATCTCCCACCTTCAAGGAGAAATTACAGGAGTTCCCAGAATCCTGAGGAGAAGGCCACACCCACACAGAGCCCTCATTGGCTATATCCTGATTGAAAGTCTAGCCTCCACTCACTACACTATTAATCCTCAAATTGACACCAGATTATATAACTACCACAAGCTTGTTCCTATAAAAGTTCTTTGCGGGCTGAACTCTGGTGGCATAAGTGGTTGAGTGCGGGACTGCGGCCCGCAGGCTTGGCGGTTCAAATCCAGCGGTGGCTCTCATGATCAGCGCTGGGTAGTTGCCACCACCACCAGAGAGCAGTGATGCCCCCCCCCCAAAAAAAAAGAAAAGAAAACTTCTTTGCATATAAGCAACAATAGCAACAAAAATTCTAAGAGGCAAATTTAGGGCTGAAAAATGAATAGTCTGACTCCAAATGAAATCCTCGTAGGAGAATTGATACTCTCAAAGAAATATCAGGTACATTATCATTATGGAAAAATATTCCATGGCACAATTTGGAGGGCCTTTTATCTTCACAGCAATTTTTCTAATTTTCTGAACTTCTTCCTACTATGCCCCTATGAGTATCCTATGTTCTTGTAGAAAATATAACAAAGTTGCTCTGGTGGAATTAACAAAAGAAGAAGAAAAATAGACCCTATAAACTTCTGAGATGACCACTCTGCCTTGAATTCATTGTTGAGGTCTTCCTAACCTTCCTTAAAATATGTGATTTATATTTTCATGTAGTGTACCATTCCTGTAAACTTGGTGAAAGTTTTTGATGATTTGGGAAAACATTTAATTGACTTTTGTCAAAATTTTAATATTAACATGACCTCAAAATCATCCTATGGGTAAAATAAAAGAGATTTTATAAAATCCACCGTAATGAATAAAAGAGAAGTATATTACTGAGATAATTTGTGTTTGATTATTCAGTCATCACACACATGCTTAATTGTGTTTCATTGGGAATGTACCCAGGCATCTATGAGTTGGAATCCTAGAAATGACAATGTTTTTGTTTGTTTGTGTTTTTGTTTTAATATTTACCATATATACTCATGGATAATCCAAGTTTTTCAGCACATTTTAATGCAATTTTTGTAGTAAAATTAGGTGCCTCAGCAGGTACGCAAATCAACTTATAGTCAAGTATGTATAGTATATAATGAAAAAAGCAGACTTCAATGGCCAGCTCTCGCATAATGTTGGATAGATCATTTCAATTGAGCTACTACCTGTATTCATTAACTACCAGCAATCGGATGTTGAAAACCTTGCTTACTGAAAACAAAGAAAACCTGAAATATTTACTGATTAGTATCAAAGACTACATACTACAGCTTTCAAGGTAGATTAATATCCTAGTCTGGGTACACTAGAGACACAAATTCATAGGCAACTATACGTGTATTAAAAAAGAGGGGGTTAAATACAAGAACAATTAAACATTGAGAAAACATGCGAGCCCAGTCCAGTCCAAAGTCATAAGTCTAATATTAACCCTTATGTCTGATACCAATCTAAAAGTCCTCTTCAGCCTCATGAAGCACAAGCAATGACACCAGGATACTCACAGGTCAGTTGGTGCAGAGTCTTGTGTATCCAGCGGTGGTAGAAGCATCTCACCGTGGGCAGGGACCTCTCTGTGGCTTCTCAAGCATCTCAGCACTGGCAGTAGTCTCTACAATGTTTTTGTGGCTTCAGAGTTCTGGTTCCATCAGGGAAAGCCCATTGGCTTCGCCTCTGGGGTGTCTCACAGTGAGCCAGCCCTCTGATTTGTCAGTAGAGCATCTCCAAGGGTTCAAGGAGTGAGTCGCTCACCTCCAAGGGGGAAATACAGTTGGGTTTCCCAGAATTCTCAGGAAAAACAATGCCCACACAGAGCTCTCATTGGCTGTATCCAGATTCACAGGCTAGACTTGAAATAGATATAATTTATGAAGAGACACAAGGGTGGTGGAGTAAGGAGGGAAGAAACAAAAAGGAGCTGGTATCAAGGGGCTCAAGTAGAAAGAAAATGTTTTGAAAATGATAACTGCAGCACCTGTGCAAGAGTGCTTGATGTAATTGATTTATAGATTATGATAACATCTGTAACAGCCCCCAATAAAATGAAGAAGTAAAAAGAAGCAAAACTCCTTTAAATTGTTGGTGATAGTTGTACAGCTCCTGATGATGTGATGGAACTATTGAATTGTTTTTGTGAATTATATGCCAATTAGACTGCTAAAAATAAGAGTAAAATCTAAATAAAAGATGAAATATAAAGATACTGGTTTGAGGATTAAGGTTACTCTAGCTGTAATAGTTTTCATCACCTGACGTGCATTCCAAAACTATACAATGAATAAGGAAGATCACAGAAGAATGCCTTTGGAGTAGGTTTCTGTGAAGGAATACTGAATATTCTTTGAAGAACACATAAATATCTTGGTAAAAGTACATCCAGAATACTCTTTAAGAGGAAGATAAAACTGCACATATTTTGAAGAGACCAGTCCCTTCAAAAGGGCTTTATACTTGGTAAAGCAGAAGCCCAGTGGAACAAACGTAAGCCCTTAATGAGATGGATTCATATTGACTGCACTAATGGATTCAATGTGGTAAATATTGTGATAATGCTCGGAGTCCAGGCCCTGCTTCATTTGACTTAATATCAATAGTTGTTGAGTCTAATCTGACTCAGTAGCATCGCACAAAAACAACTGCTCAGTTCCTGATCCTTAGGTTTCTTGAAAGTATTAATAATACATTAATATTATTAATATTAATAAACACTACCATCGGTCAATTCTAAGCAGCACTTTATCCTCCCTTACTGAAAGGGTACCATGAGAGTAGAGTCTACTTTAAACACAACAGAAAGCAAGTGATATTTATCTTTATCGACTTTCAATTTTCAGAGTATCTTTCCTCACCTACCCTCATTATCCTGGTACCATTCTATGCCCCCTTCTTATAAAATCTATTGCCTAATTGGCTTTTAGCCAGAGACAAACACATATTTCCTATTACTTTGTAATATAGCTGGCAATTTAATAGCTATTATTTTGAAGACTCAAAACATTTTACATCAAAGGCGAAAATGTAGAACAGCAAATAGCAAGCTGCTGGAACTTATTTTAGTACAATGTGTCCCTCTTTAAAAATATCAAGTCCTAACAAATGGTTTCCAGTTCTGTTTTCTCTTTGGGTCCGCTCTGACAAGGCTCTCATCAGGGCTTTTTCCCCACTGAGGAGACTAGGTTTCCCACAAGAGAATCATTTCTTCGTTTTTATTACAAAGAGAAATGACAACCGAAATTGTATCAAATTCACATGCAACTTTTGCAAATAAAATGTTCATGAATTATGCATTCATGCTAAGTAATGAAAATTCTGCTGAAGTTCAAGACCCTGGAAAAAATGGACACTTAAACATTCTTTCTGTGAACGTGTCTTTCTTACCTGCCACATGTCGATTAGTTCCCTATTAAACAAAACCTGTGTGGGCAGAGGGCAAAGGGTGATGAGACTGTGAAAATTTAATGATTCAGGTCTCAAATAAAGCTTATCTTCAAAAAGGTCTTTGAGGTTCACGTCTGATCACATCCAGCACGAGCAAGAGCAGATGGCACATCAGCAGTTGACAGGGCACTGGCACTGTGGGATTAGCGTGCCATCTCTGTAAGTTTTCAGGGCTAGGGCTTAGACACTTTCAGGTTAGACATTTTCAGGTTGACAGTCCTGCTTCTGCACTTTAAATGCACATACCGTCATCTTAGTTAAACATGACCGATGATATTTCCATTCTTCCTGGATTGTGCCTTGCAATATCATTGCAACAAAATGAAGAAGCTCTCAGGATGGCTTGCCATTCCTCATCCATATTTTGAGTTGGAGAGACTGTGAAGTGATGAGGAATTAAAATATCCATGAAAAGAAATATGGTTGTGTTCTTGGGAGTTATTCTTTCATACTGCCTACATATATTCCCCAGCCATGAAAATAAACCATGGGATGTGTGTTTTAAAAATGAGAAAAATAAAAAAAATGAGAAAAATAGGGGCTGAGCTCCGGTGGCGTAGTGGTTGTGCATGGGACTGTGGCCCACTGGGTTGGAGGTTCGAATCCAACAGCAAGTCTCCTACTCCCACCACCAGAGGGCAGTGATGCCCCCAAACAAATGAAGAAAAAAAATGAGAGAAATCTGAAAGGGTCAAAAACAATCCTAAAGGAAAGCAAAATGAAATCAGAGCTATAAACCTAATTGATATGCTACAACTATGCAATTGTATCTTGATTTTATTTTCATGTAATTTCTGTGGAAGATAGCAGTGTGTCTGCTGCTGTCAGAAGTTGTGTGTGTGTGTGTGTGTGTGTGTGTGTACAGAAAGAGAAGATATATGAGGCCAAGCATTAACAAAAGTTTATAATCAAATGCAAACTGAAATAACCAGCTAGACCCTATTTGCTTGGCTTTAAAATGCTGTGCAAACTTGATTATAAACTTCATGTGAGGGGAAGAAATGGGAAAAGAAAATAATTAAAGATTAATACAATTGTTTTTGTTAGTTACCATTGAGTCCATTCTGACTCTGACCAACCCCGTGTGTGTGGAATCGATCTGCTCCATTAGTGTGCAAAGCTGTGACTTTTGGGAAGCAAATCATCAGTCTTTGATGACACACTGGGTGTGTTCAAAACACCAACCTTTCAATTGGTAGCCAAACTTTTAACTACTTGTGGTAATACTGGGTAAATAGAATTGATATTTTTAAAGGAAAAGCAAAATGGGACTCATCAGAACAATCTCTCCATCATGTTAAATAGTCCACATAGCTCAATGACTTTGGAAAACGTGAGCTATTATTCTCAGACATTGCCCAAGAATAAAATCACTAACGTTGTGTGCGATGAAACCTTAGATGTAGTCACTTAAAGAGCAAGACCTTTGTAGCACTGACAGTCTTTCAGAGCAGAAGAACTCAAAAGAAAAGTTAGGGCAGCAATTTTCAGGGATACAAACCATTGTGTCACTCTCAGATGTTCTCATTAATTTCCAGGTCGTGCTCAGCATTTCTGTGTAGAAGATAAAGATAGACCCATATTCAGGAAACAGAGCAGGCTGTGATGGAGGATGCTTTTAACTGCGAGACCTGGATAGTTAGAGGCTTACCCTAGCACTATTTTATGTATCGGAAACCAAGATAAAACATTGGCACACTCTTTTAACCTGCGTCGATAGTTTCCAATGATGAGTTTCAGGTGATGAGTAAGTCCCCTGAAACTGAATGTAAAAGTTATGTGAAGTTTCCCAAGAAGGTCCATTTTCTTTCCTTAGAATTAAAAAAGACTCAGGACTTTCCCATTTAAAAGATTCTAGTATTCATAAAAATTTTTGTAATCTTCTGAGTTTCATTCTCGTTGAGGAAGGATACAACTACAATTGATTCTGTCCACAAATTGTGATTTGAAATCATAAAAAGTGAGATAAATTTCCCTCAATTTCAGGTATTTATAATATGGAGAACATCTGTCTTTACGCTCGCTCATTGAATACTAAAACAGTCATTTGGAAAAGGTAATTATATTTCATTCTATATAAGGAAATGGGTAAAAATGATCAAAGGTCAAGCAACTTTGAATTATCAATACCTGCAGCAAAACCTATACATCATCTGACACCAAAGCTAGTGCTTTCATAATTTCATCGAGGCACAATCTTTCTGATTAAGTTTCTAACACATTTCATTTCTTCCAAGAGACATAGAAAATAAGAATCATGACCACACGTGAGGAGTGTTAGGTGCTAGGCGGAAATATTAATTTTACCTGCTAGCTATTTAACCCATGCTTACTTGGAGTTAAAAAAACGAAACAAACAATAGAGAGAAAGAAATGGGGGCAGGGGACAAAACACTGAGTGTGCAGTGTGTATGTAGTAGGCCAAAGACATAGAAAGTCAGTATACGCACTGCAAGTTTTTTGGATTGCAAGTCACAGGCAGCGTATGTGACTCACTCTCCAAGCTTTCTCCTCTAAAGGACAATAAAGATGCTAACATTTTTGTACCGCCAGACAGCAATTGTACAGACACTGGGAGGTGGTGGTAGTAGAGAAGTGGTTTTGCAAGCCTGATGATAGGGACAGATGACCAAAGCAGTAGCACAGAATTCTGTGCTCAGAGGGGCTCACACTTGTCTGAATCATCATCTGCTGTGGTCATCTTGCTATGCCTACGTGTTTTCCTAAGGCAACGCCATTTTCATTTTGGACGATTCCCTGCAAATCAGGTAGCTGATTCTAGAACGTGGTTTGAAGTTGACACTAAGTTTAAAATTCTATGGCTCACCTTAACCTTTCTGTTCTGTTTTGACTTTATCCAGATCTGTCTGTATTAAAAGCTCTAGCTTAGAAAGGAGAGACGCAGGGAGGAAGAACGCTGCTTCTTCCTGTTCTTCTCGTGATGCCATCATCCTGCTTCTCACATCTCACTTCATCCTTGCAGTCAAATGGATGCTAAAAGTAGGAAAATGCTTTAATCTTCATCAAACCGATACTTCCATTTTTACAGTTAATCGATTCAGTTCAGTGAAGCTGATTTGAGCAGTAAAAAAGGATTCAATTAAGCTGTTTCCCCTCCAGTCTTGAAGACCGCCTGTCATGCACAGAAGCACAGTCTGAGTCGAGAACCTTCACGCTTGATCGGCAATCTCCTGGAGGTGACTGGGAGCTACGAATTGGCTTCTGAACATGCCAAATCTGTTTTATCCACCCTCTCGTGGTTCAAAATGCCCCCAATACTGAAATATAATGCTCTATGCCTAATTAAACATTTGCTTCCTGGATTTTCTTCCCACAGACATAGGAAACCTTATTCTAACTCTATTTCCCTCAAATATTTCAATACAAAACCACTTTAACAAAGTCACAAATAACTACATTTTCCTACTAATCATTAACTATGAAATAACTCACATAGTCATGTTTAATTATAGCTTAAATTATATACCAAAAGAGAGGTAATCCACGTCGTCATTGTTAGGTGCCTGCATCAGTTCTGACTCACAGTTATCACATGTACAAGTGAAGAAAATGCCGCCTAGTCCTGTGCCAGTCTCGCAATTGTTGCTATGCTGCCAATTCTTCACATCGAGGATCTGCTCTTTCCTAGGGACACATGTCCAAGGTAGGAGAGATCAAGTCCCACTATCTTCATTTCTAAGCATTCTGGCTGTACTTTTTCCAAGTCAGCATCAATTGCTGAAGAGACCATGTCTTTCCTCTTTGCTGTCTTTTGGGAATTTATTGAAGAGCAATTGTTGATAAGTAGGTCAATTTATTTCTAGGTTTTCAATTTTCTTCCATTGATCTATGGATCTGTCATTGTATCATTACTAGGTGGCTTTGATGACTCCGTTTAATAAGGACTTTTCCTCCCCATGTAAACTTAGTAATTCATTTTTCTTTTCCTTAAAGAATGAAGTTGGGATCTAGTTTTAGATCACTCTGTATTTACCCGTTGCTTTGGGTAATGATGGATTTTCACAATGTTAAGCATTCCTATCCATGAACATGGAACATTCTTCAATTTATTTATCTTTTGTTTGCTTTCAATAGTACTCTGTAGTTTTACTTTGGTTCTATTGCTAATGTTTCTCTAAGTGTATCATTCTCTCGTGTGGCTCTTGTAAATGATGTTATTTTCTTGATATTTCAAATCAGAGTTCTTCTCCTTGATAGACAGGAATCTCATAGATTGTCATGGTTTATGTATCCTGCCATGTTGCCAAAGCTTGCCATTGTTTGTATATTTTTTTTTGGGGGGGGGGAGCGTTTCCTCAACCTTTAGGATTTTCCTCAAATGGTGATGATTCAGATCATCTTCACATAGTGAAAGTTTCATTCCTTTTTTGCCTACTCACATTGTTTTTATTTCTGTTTGGTGTCTCATATTTCTGGCTTAGAGTTGCACAATAATGAATAAGAGTGGTGACGAGGGCATCCTTTCAGTCCCCTTTAGTTAGGGGCATACTTTCAGTTTTTCTCCACTGAGAAAGAAGTTGGCTCTTCGTTTTTCATATATGACTTTTACTGTGCTAAGAAAAGTCCTTTCTATGCTTTTTTATATCAATCATTTTAGGGGGCTCATACAACTCTTATCATGATCAGTACATACAATTGTTTGCAGACCACATTTGCCCATTTGTTGCCATCATCATTCTCAAAACATCCTCCCTCTACCTAGGCCCCGGTACCAGCTCCCCATATCCACCCCCACAATGAACTCTTAACAATTTAAAAATTGTCATTATTTTGTATCATACACTGTCTAGTGTGTCCCTTCACCCACTTCCTCATTGTCCATATCCCAGACACAAACACTGAAAATAAATGTGTGCATAAGCAAAAGTGTTGAAGGAAGCTGATGGTGCCCACCTATCAAAAAATGTAGCTTCTGGAGTCTTAAAGACTTGAAAGTAAGCAAACAGCCATCTAGCTTAGAAGCAAAAAAGCCCATATGGAAGAAGCACACAAGCCTCTGTGGCCAAAAGGTGTCGAAGGGATAGGACATCAGGCATCATATAACTAACAATTACATCATTAGAAATGAGGGGTATTACAGATTGGGGACCCAATGCCCATCAATAGTTAAGGCGCGAGCCCCTTACAGAGGGGTTGTAGGGAGGAGACAAGCCAGTCAAGGTACAGTCTAGCAACAATGAAATGTGCAACCTTTCTTTTTTGAAGAGTGTCTGTATGAGGAATGGGTGTTGGATATTTTCAAATGCCTTTCTGCACAATGGATATGATTGTGTGGTTCTTATTTTAAATGTTGTTTATATGGTGGATTAAATTGCTTGTTTCTCTGATATTGAACCATCCTTATATATCTCAAATGAATCCCAGTTGATCATAGTATGTTATTTTTAAAAAAATATGTTGTCAAAATCAATTGCCTACGATTTTGCTGTCAATGACTGTGTCCATTTTTAAAAGGTAGTTTCATCTATAATTTCTATCCTTCTGGTGTTTTTACCTGGCACCCTTATGGGTTTCCAAGACTACAACTGTTTATAGGAGTAGAAAGGCCAGTGTTCCTCCTGAGAAGATGCTGTTGTTTGAATTGCCAACCATGAGGGCCACAGACCAATGGCTTAGTGACCACTAAACCACCTCTGCTCTGTCCACTCTCATAGACAGCTATCATCTCAGAAATCCACAGGGCACTGCTATCAGTCAGCATCAACTCGGTGCCATTGAACTGGTAGTCCTGGACTTTTTGTACTTGAAAGATTTTTAATGATCTGATATATTTATTCTTTTATTATGCATATTATACTATGTCAGAGTATGTTCAGTTAAGTAAATGGTGTGTTTACAAAACTTTGTCCATTTCATTCAGTTTCAGTGTCCATTTTGTACACAAAAATGTTTGTAGTGATATGATATTATTCCTCTTTTTTCATTTGATTTTCTTATGATGTCACCCTTTTATCTCTGATTCCTTATATTTACATCTTCTCTTTCTTTTTCTTTGTTGAATTTGACAAAAGTTTGTCAGTTCTGTTAATCCTTCATAAGAGCTGCTTCTTATCTTGTTGATTTTCTTTATTGTTCTTCTGTTTCTAATGTATTTATTTATGCTCTAAACTTTATGGTTCTTTTCTCCTAGTAGTTGAAGATTTATCTTATTGAGCTTGTTCCAGCCATCTAAGGTGTGGGGTTAAGGTGCTGACTCTCATTTTTTCATTTTAATTTTTAATGTGTGCATTTTTTACTGTACATTGCTTCCTGATAACTTCTTTTGTTGTGTGTCAAAATATTTTGCACAGTTTGTTTTTCTTCTCACTTTTTTTCAAGAATTTTAAAATTTTACCCCTATTTCCTCTATTACTCATTTATTTATAGTGAGTTTTTCAGTTTCCATACATCTAATTTTATCCTTGTTTCTTTTATTATTGGTTTCTAGTTTTATAACATTGTAATCTGAGAAAATGAAGTGTAGATTCTCAATATTTTTATATAAGTCATTTATTGGGGGATCATAAAATTCTATTACAATCAATAAATACATCAATTGTGTGCATAACACATTTGCATATTTGTTGCCATCATCATTCTCAAAACATCCTCCATCTACCTAAGCCCCCAGTACTAGTTCTCCATATTTCCTCTTCCTTTCTAAGGCTTGATTTCTGATCTACTTTAGATAATGTTCTTTGTGCACAGAAAAAAATGCATACTATATCGATGTTGTGCATACCTCTATATATAAGAAGCTGAGTTGGCTAATTTAGATTTATCTCTGATAGAGATATTTATCATTAAAGTAATGCAAAGAACTGCTTAGCAGACATCTATCAAGAGAACATATTTTTTAAATAATTTTTCAAATAAAAGTGTAATAAAATATTGATTCCTCTTATAAGAGGGATTAGTCTTTTTCTAAAGAATACATGTTTCTAAGGAATTTCAGCTTTGAAATTAAGCAGTTTATTTTTTAAATGTATAAAAAGTTTACTTGTTGCAACTTAAACCAACTTTGGGAAAATAAGCAAACAAACAAAAACAGCAGTTAAAGGAAGTTCTCTGTTGTTTGACTTGAAAGCTGTAGTGGGGACTTGCTGTAATAAAATTTCTTATTTATGGACTCAATACAATACCTGGGATATCAACACTAGGATTTGTGTGTGCATACGTGCATGTGTGTATGTATATGTGTGTAGCTTACAAGTCCAGGTATGGCTTAGCTGAAGCCTCTTTTCAAGAAGGTGAAATCTCCTGGGAAAGTAACAAAAGGAATATATCTTCTAAATGAGCTATTAATACAAATTGATCTTAAAAAACAAGTATGAAGCCTGGTCAGACACCTATAGTACACTGTTCTCTATAGCTGAGCCTCTTTGAGATTAGGGAGAGTCCAAACTCAAGTATAAACTCAAAAGACCTTTTATTTACTGTTTACTTAACATGTAAGCAGAATTAAATAGTGAGTATAAAAGATGGCCAGAAACTCCAGATGTCATTCTTCTGCTAAGCCTCATAGAGCTTTATAGGTATGATTTTCTTTTGTAGTGGTCACAACCAAGAATTTTTCCCAATGAGCTAGATTCTTGTATATTACCCTCCACTTGAATGTTTTAGGAAACTGGGGCTTGCTTTTAACTATTAAAATAAAGAAGTAGTGATAAAAAATAATACTCCATTAGTTGTGTTGTGTTATTTACATGACCTCTCCTTTGACAAGACAGAGGTAAAGTGTTTCTTGGCTTAAAGAAGTAAACTAGTACACTGAGAAAGCCCAGGGGACAAGAAGCGTTAGCTAGCATGTAGAAACTGCAGGGCCTAAGGCTAGTCAAGTGCCAATAATGAATCACAGCTAGGAAAAGACAAAACGGAACAACAAAGATAACCAGAGTCCTCACTTATACACCTCAAGAAAATTTATTCTACTAGGGATATTAATTCTTTTCCTGTGTTCCAAGTAGCCTTTGTTATTATTTCCTGAAGTTGCATAGGGGATTTTATTCACCATACAGAGTTATTGTTATATGGATAAACTTATTACAGATTTTTTGTCTACTATATCTATTCATCCCAATTCAAGATAATAGAGTTTGTCAATATTCCTAGTCTAACACTTTACACTCTGAGTTGTATTGCTGATATGTAAGGGTTTGTGCGATTTGGAGTCTTATCAGAGGTAACTATAAAGTACGGATTTATAAGAGGGGGAAGAAGGGAACTTATCACAATGATCAACATATAATCAGTACCACCACCACTCCAGGAGGATGAACAGCACAGACCATGGAAAAGGAAGTCAATGATCTGCTAAGATATGGAAATAATAAGAATTTATAATTCATCAAGGATTCATGAAGGTGGGAGAGTAAGAGAGGGAGGAAAAAAGGAGAACTAATACCAAGGGCTCAAATATTTAGAAATATTTAGAAAATAAGAATACCAACATATGTACAAATATGCTTGATACAACTGATACTATTAATAGAATATTAAAACTCTAAGAAACTCTAATAAAATTATCTCAAAAAAGGAAGAATAAAATTGATTCTATCAACAGTCAAGTGTATTTAGAAGTAGACATCCCCAGCTGGTGGGAATCTAACTCAGATAAAAGTTTAATTTTTGCCTTCTGAGATAATTTGGCAGAGAACCTAACAAAATTATACCTATGCTTTTTAATCTTGAAAATTATAATGGCAAATGTATGGTGTTTTAAGTCACTAGATTGGTGATATTTTGCAATATATCAAATTATTTTACTATATAGCTTAAGTATAGATTTTAAAAATGTGTCCCTAGTCACCTGGGGGAAAAAACCACACATGGATAAACCTTATGTTTCTTCAGTCTTTATCAATATGTTTAGCCAAGCAAATCTTTTTTTTTTTTTTTGGTCTTGGTGAAACCTTGGTTTTTGAATCCTTACTTTTAACTTTGTCTTAAACTCTCAAGCCTGAGTTATCCTTTGCATTATCTTCCACTACTAGGCTCCAAGACTGTTTATTAAGTCCTGACCTAGGATGAAGCAGAGAGCTGATATACTTCCTTTGGGTTTGGGTAAAATTTGTAACAATTTGAAGAGTTTTCCCTTGTTTATTATTTGTGCTATGAAATTTCCCCTTCTGGAAAGGAAATATTTCTAAATCTGGTTATTCATTTTTTGAACTTTCCTGAGTTGATGTGTACTACTATTACAGTTTTATAGAGGGGATTGAATAATTGACAAGATGCTATGTACAAAGTAGGTATCTCATTGAAATAGAGCAGGAAAAAAAGATCATCAGACTAAGTTTACATAGAAAAGTATACCTATGTCAAAGTTAATGTAGAAACTATAATGATTGTTACATAAAATGAGCTGAGTAACTTTTTATAAATTCCCCAGAGCACTTCCAAACCAAAAGTTGATTAGTAATTTTTGGAGGGACCCAGAAATCCAAATTTCCAGACATATCTTAGATAGTTACTTCTATTATTGAGATGTCTGGACCATACATTGATAAGACTGCGCAAATGATTCTTACCTCTATCACATGAATTGCGATGGTGGAGTAAGTAAGGTATGACTCTAAGTAGACTAAATAAACACTAATTCATTATTTAAGATTTTTTAAAGATATCAATTTGGAACTTGTAATCTTTTCAGTCTACAGTGTCAACTTTGTTCAAATTTCATATTTAGAAATCTCTACCATAATAGAACAGCAATAACATTTTAATTCTATTTTCTACCCCATTTCCCAAACATGGTTTTACTCTCAAACAAAATACACATGGTTATATTCTTTTTCATGCTTATTTTACAAAGTTAATATACATTTAGCATTAAAGAAAATAAACCTGGATCTGGGAAGCAGAATAAGAAGCAGATGTTGGGACATAAGTGAGATCTAAAATGCAGCCTACCTTCATTTCTATTACAAAGAAACCTACATTAGGACCCCTACAGTGATTATATTCTCTCCACAGACGTTTCATTTAGATTTTTTCCAGTAATGAAACACAAGCCAGGGAGTTTTCAAACTGCTGATACTCTGTTGAAGACTATGGATTCTTTTAAGCAAATGCTATTTTGAAGTACTTGGCCCATTGAAAAGATTGTTAATATCACCAAAGCAATAGAAAATTTTCAAGCTCTTTGCCCCTATCATACCTCCTTTTGTGGCCAGCTTGACACTTTACAAGGAATTACATAATAATCCAGTTGCTAAAGAAATAATCTTTTTTAAAAAATGTATTATGTACTAAAGCCTGTGGTTCCTCGGAGCATGCTCTATGTATACCCTTCAAATGCTCACTTAGTAGAAACCCAATTGAAAGCACCTAAACAGAGATATCCCAAAAGAACAACTTATTAGGGTTCACTTGTGTGTATCCGTCTCTAGCTGCTACATCAAAATAAAACAAATCATCCTGCTGCATTAATTCTCAACTGAGTTTAAGAAGTATCTTATGTTGGTGTCCATGTTTTCTAAAATAAATCAATAGCCTATTCTGTCTGGCATAAAGAAGGTGAAACAATGCAGCAAACATAGCTAGATAGTTTTCTCTCATTCAGTCAACACTGATTGAAGGAGACCTCATGTTAGTCTGAATTGGAGGAGACCACCAGTCCTTTCTTGTGTGCTACCTCTTGTGGACTTGAACATTTCACCTTTCGTTTGGCAACAAAATGCATAAGTTGTGTGCACAACCCAAAGAGTCCAACCAGAAAGATGGCAAGCATTCAAGATTTATTTTCCTTATAATCAGAAAACACTTTTTAAGAGAAAAGAAATTTTATGAATATTATAAATATAGGGATTTATGCACCATAATTGCCCAAAGAGCAAATACATCTGGAAGACATACAGCCAGAATGCTTCTTAGTGGCAAGGTTGAATGAGATCTTGCCTTGTGTATTTTTGGACACATCTGGAGAAGGATATCATGCTTCGTAAAGTGGACGGACAGCAAAAAGAGGAAGGCCCTGGATAAGACAGATTGCCACCATGGCTGCTACAGTGGGTCCAACATAACAAGGGTTATGAGGCCAGCCTAGGACCAGGTGATGGTTTGTCATTTATCACAGAGTGTCTCTATGAGTTGGGGCCAACTTGGCAGCACCGCACAACAACAGTAGCCATAAGGGACGTACGTGTAGTTTACACAGCACCTCTTAATAATGTTGTTGTTGCTCATTGATCTTTTTCTTTGGCTTTGATTTATTTAGATTTAAACTTACTAAGGGTGTTGTAATTTGTGTTCACTTTTTCACAACTTGAACTCCTTCCCGCATCCTGAAGACGCTCTGTCGGCACAGTGAAATATGTGCTGGGATGCTAACCTCAAGGTCAGAAGTTCAAACCAACAAGGTCTGAAAGAAAAAGATGAGGCCATCTGCTCCTAGAAAAGTATCCAGACTCAAGAACCCTCTGTAGTAATAATAATCTGTTCTTGGACCACTTCCCTTCTGGAGGGAGCAGCGTTTTGTTCTGACTGGAATAGACATCTATTCTGGATATGGATTTGCCTTCCCTGCATGCAATGCTTCTGCCTGAACTCGTGGACTTATGGAATGTCTCCTCCACTGACATGGCATCCCACATAGCATTGCTTCAGATCAAGGAACTCACTTTATAGCAAATTCAGTGCCCATGCCCATGAAATCCACTGGTCATATCATGATCCTCATCATCTTGAAGCAGCTGGCTTGATAGAACGATGGAATGGACTCCTGAAGACACAACTGCGACACAAACTACATGGCAACAACTTGCGAGGCTGGGGTAGTGTTCTCCAGGAAGCTGTATATGCTTTAAACCAGCCGCCAATATATGGTGCTGTGTCTCCAATAGCCAAGATTCATGAGTCCAGGAACCAAGGGGTGGAAACTGGAGTGGCACCACTCACTATTACTCCTATTGACCCACTTGCAGCATTTCTGCTTCCTGTCCCAGAAACCTTATGTGCTTTGGGCCTGGAGGCCCTGGTCCCAAAGGAAGGAACGTTCCCACCTGGAAACACAGCACAGATTCCACTGAACTGGCAGCTGAGAATGCCCCCTGGCCACTTTGGGCTTCTCATGCCTTTAAATCAACCAATCAGGAAGGGTGTCACTCTACTGAGTGTGTGATTGATCCAGATTATCAAGAAGAAATTGGACTGGTGTTATATAATGGGGGTATAGAAGAATATGTTTGGAATCCAGGAGATCCCATAGGCCAACTCTTAGTGCCACCATGCCCTGTGATAAAATTAAATGGTAAATTACAGCAACCCCATCATGACAGGACATCTAATGACCTGGACTCCTCAGGAATGAAGGTCTGGGTCACCCCACCAGGCAAAAAACCACAACCAGCTCTGGTCATTGCTGAGGGCAAAGGTAATGCAGAATGGATAATAGAAGAAGGTAGTTTTACTTACCAGATACAACCACAGGATCAATTGCAAAAGCAAGGTTTGTAATTGTTTGTGTATTTTCTGTATATGAGCTTATTAAATATCTTTTATTTTTTCATGTGTATCGGCTACAACTGGCCTCAGTGTGTTCTCATTTATATATATGATAAATGTTTGATGTTAAGTGTAAGTTTGATTTCATTGATGTCTGAAAATTTTATATGGGTAAAGAATTGTGTACAGGTGCCAGGTTGGTAAGAGGTGGATTGTTATAGGTAAGCTTGTGGTGCCAACATGGCCAAAGACGATAGGTAAGTCGGTTGTGACGACATGGCCAAGGAACACACACGATCAATTGAAGGGCGGAAATGGAAAAGGCTTGGCGAGCTCCGCCCTTGCTCTCTTGCTTTCAGATCTTTGGAGGACAGCTGCTTTGTTCGTCCTGTGCCTCGACCTCCAAGCAACACTACCCTAATCATGGGACACCTAATTGTGGACTGTGGAGCTGTGGAGCTGTGAGTTGAGGTTCCTTCAAGCCCTACTTTGCCACGCTCCTGGGATATACATCTCTTGAGCTGGGGACTGTTGGACTCTGTCATCTGGCTGACTGTTGGTGACCTGCTCTGCTGTTTGCTGCCTGTGACCAGATAGCCCGAATTGCTCTACAGAGGACTACTCAGTGGCCTTCAAGACTTGAAGGACTGCCAGTCTTCTAGCTGTCTCACAGAAGTGAGTTGCACCGAGCAATTTGTACTGCTTTATGGATAGTTAACTGTTTCTTTCTTATCTTATATGCCCTTCTATATATATGTGTGTATATATATATATATACACCCTCCTTGACACACTATAGAAGATTAAAGGAACTGATTTTGACTGTATTAGAAATTGATTTACAATTTTTATGAGGGTACCCCATAAATGATACCACCACTTGTGTGTCTGTTGTATTTTGGTAGTTTGTATGTTTCTGTAATGCTGAAAACTATGTCACTGTTTTTACCGATGCCATTAGAGTAACTGTAAATGAAAAGTTTCAGCAGAACTACCAGGTTAAAAACAGACTGTAAAGAAGAAATAGGCTATTCATTTACGGGAAATAATCACTGGAAAGTCAGAACTTTCATTTGTTCATTGGGTATGACTAAAAGTAAAAAGAAACATTGGCAAATATCAAGTAATAATTGAAATTGGAACATTAAGTATAAAGCTAGGAAAACTGAAAATCATAAAAAATGAAATTGAAGACATAAAGATCAATACCCTAGTTGTTGGTGAGTTAAAATTGACTGATGTTGTCTACCTTGAATGAGAAAAATCATTTGATTTGCTATGCTTTGAATGATACAGTCAAGAGGAATAACATTGTATTCATCTTCGAAAGGACATTTCAAGATCTCTTTTAAAACATGATGCTGTCTATGATAGGATAATATCTATGCTCATGCAAACAAATCAATGCAACTATTATTTGAATTCATGGACCAGCCACTAAAAGCAGTGATGCAGAAATTAAAGATTTGTAACAATGTATTTTCCCAGAGCTTAACCAAACTTACAATTGAGATGCATTGATAATTACTACCAATTGGACTGCAAATCTTGGAAAAAACGAGAAAGAAACAGTACATTAAAGGTAGACTTGGTGATAGAAACAAACCTTCATATTTCATTTTGCAAGACTAACAACTTTTTCATAACAATTAGCTTTATTCAATAGCAAAACAAAGGCTTTACATGTGGACTTTTCTAGAAGGATTACACAAAAATTAAATTAACATCTTTGGGAATAGAGGATGGAGAAGCTCAGTATCAGCTGCTAAAACCCATAGTATGAACAGAACAAGACAATATGGCATGATTAAAAATTGGGAAATGTGTGCATCAGGGTTGTATCCTCTCATCATACTTACTTTATCTTAATTCTGAGCAAATTATCTGAGATGATAGCCGATATGATGAAGAATATTATGTTAGGATTGAAGGAAGATTTCTTAACAACCTGCGATATGCAGATGACACAGTTGTGCTTGCTGAAGGAGGCTATGTTGTGAGGACGCTAAGAAGCACTTGCTGATGAAGATCAAGGATTGTAGATTTCAGCATGGATTATGACTCAATATACAAAAGATCAAAATCGTCACATCTAATTAATAGGTAAAATCATGATAAACAGAGAAAGAGTTGAAATTGTAAAGGATTTTGTTCTGCTTGAATTCACTAATACTGCTCATAGAAGCAGCAATTGATCAAAAGGGTAAATCTGCCCCCACAAGAATTTTGAATATATTAAAAACAAGAGTGTTATTTTGAGGATTATGTTGGCCCTGACCCAAGCCATTGTATTTTCAACCAACTCACATGCATGTGAAAGTTGGACATTGAATAAGGCAGACCAAAGAAATATCAATATGTTTGAATTGTTGTGCTGGAGAGAAATATTGAAAGTACCATGAACTGCTAAAGGGACAATATAATCTGTCTTAGAAGAAATACAGCCAGACTGCTCCTTGCAGGCAAAGATGACAGGACTTTGTCTTGTCATCTTTTTGGACATATTTTCAGAAAAAGCCAATCCCTGAAGAAGGGCATCACACTTGGTAAAGTGGTGGGGTAGTAAAAGAGCA
>PVJH01024196.1:0-33487 GCA_004026705.1 Nesogale talazaci | reverse complement strand
AGAGAGAGAGAGAGAGAGAGAGTGAGTTTTATCCTCTCACCAAACTTATTAAATCTGTATGCTGAACAAATCATCAGAGAAGCCAGATTTTATGAAGATTGTGGAATCAGGATTAGTGGAAGTCATCTGCAACCTACACAACCTTGCTTGCTAAAAGGGAGAAAGACTTGAAGTACTTACTACATTTCACTGTAAAGAGATCTAAATCCTCACAACTGGACCGGTATATAATGTGATAAATGGTAATAAGGTCAAAGTTGTCAAAGATTTTGCCTTGCTTGGGTCAGCCAACAATGCTCATGGAAGCAGCAGTCAGGAGACCAAAAGATAAACTGTTTTAGGTAAATTTAGAAAATTGAAAAACGGGGATGTTAACTCTGAATACTAAGTGAAGTGTGCCTGATCCAAGGCACAGTATTTTCCATCACCTAAGATGCATGGGAAAGTTGGGCATGGGATAAAGAAGAAGGAAAAGAATGAATGCATGGAAATCGTGACGCTGGAGAAGAATATTAAAGGTAGCATGGACTACTCAAAGGACAAATCCATCTGTCTTGGAAAGAGTCAGGCCACAGTGCTCCTTGGAGGCAAGGATGTCAAGACTTCATCTTAGAAACTTTGGACGTAGTGTCAGGAGAGACCTGTCACTTGAGCAGGCCACCATTCTTCTTAAAGTGGAGAGGCGGCAAGATGGGAAAGGCTCTCCAGGCAATGGATGGACACAGTAGCTGCAACAATGGGCGCAGGCGTAGGAACAAATGTGAGGATGGTGCGGGACTGGACAATGTTTCCATCACCAAGGATTGGAATTGACTCAATGGGACCCAACCACCACCACCACCACTACCACCACAACAACAACAACTAGCCGGCCAACTAGAGGAAGTAGAAACTCACGGAAGGACTAAGGCTTGATAAGTCTGTTATGATGACAAGCCATCCTTAAACGCCTATTTTCTCCCTCCCACGGTGGCTGCATTTCACCCACATCTGCCCGTGGCTAACCTGGAGATGATGCTTCTTCATGTAGCTTGCTCAGCTCACCCTCCAGTGGGAAGTTAGGGATGTGAAGGGAGAATACAAGAAGGACAGCTGGTATTTCTGCGTCTTTGGAGATAAAAGACAAAGCCCATCGGATAGCATTGCCTTAGGTGTTTGGTTTTTGTTTTTGTCTTTATTAGCTGCTGTCCAGGCTGCTCCTGGCAGCCATCCGTGTTTGGCAAATACACGCTGTGTCTTTCTGTGTCTCTTCATGCCTGTGGGTATATTGGAGTCCACCCTTGTGGCCACTGGGCAATTTTTGAGTGTCTTCCATCGAAAGAGGCACATCTCCCAGAACTCTATTGGGCCATCTTCTGTAGTGATCCATAGGATTTTTCCTGGGCACGTTTTGGAATTAGGTTTTCTGGACTTTGCCCCTTAGAGTCTGGCTCAGCTGTCACCTGCTTGTATTTGAAATACCTATGGAACGTTTTCCAGCATCAGAGCAACACGCATGTGGCCACAGAATGACAAAGTGGCAAATGGGTGGTGGCAGGTGTTCTAGCGTTGCTGGTGGGGGCTCTCCGGTCCACTCTGACTCATAAGAACCCCAGGCACAGCAGCACACCGCACCACCCTCACAACTGTTATGTTTGAGCCCTTGTTGCAATCCTGGTGCCAATCCATGTCTTCATGAGCCTTCTTTTTTTACACTGCCCCTCTACTTTGCCACACATGATGTTCTTCTCCAGGCACTGGTCTTTCCCGATAACATGCCCAAAATACTCAAGGGGAAGACTCAACATCTTTGCTGCCCAGGAAGACGCTGGCTGCACTGGTTCTTTGGACCGTCCCTGGTTCCAGCACCATCATTCAGATGCCGGGTTCGAGTCTGCCTTAAATGCCATGATATGAAGGCAACAGGAAAATCTTGGAGTGGAAACGCTGGAGAAATGAATTGTACAACTCTACCATTAAAAGGAAAAAGACTCAAATCTTTCAAAATACCTTCCTAACTCTCGGGGTCTGTTTCCTCAGAGGCAATCACATTTCTTCAGGAGTGTTAGCTGGAGAGGGTGCTCGGCTGTCCTCAGATTGTGGAAAGTGCAGGTAATCAGGACTTGTGGCTCTCTATTCTGGACCATGCGGCAGTTGTATAATTCATTTCTTCATACATATTTCATTATTATTAATCATCATAAATAAGTAAGTTGCATCTTTTAATGACATGGAGCTTGGAGAAATAGACGATGGCAGTGTCAGAGGCGGGCTGCAAAGCCATCATTAGGGGGATTTATTATTTCTAAAAAAAAGAAAAAGCAGGTTAGGAGACTCAGTCCAGTAGTCAAGAGTGCACTTTAGGTTTTATTGTGCAAAGCGCAGAAGGAAGACTAGTTCTTCCGAAGTTGTTGAACATCTATGTAATCCTAACAGCCTTCTGTACTCAGGGGAGGGCAACAGAGGTCTCTGTCCCAGGTAGATTCACATGTCTCCGAGGTTAGGCAGCACTTGGCTACCTTGGCCACAGGAACTCACATCCAAGTCTCAAATGCTGAGCTCAGGATCTCACCTTCAAATACCAGGATTCCAGGGATGCCTCCTTTGCTCCCTTCAGAGGCAATTAAAGGTTTTGAATACACCTGGAGATGATTAATTCTGGGCCAGTTCTTAAAGCTGCAGGTCACATTTCACTTTGGTCCGGTCAGAAACCAAATGAAAGAGGGATTTTAAAATGTAGGTGTTTTTTAATATGATTTTTGCCTGCAAACTCTTCTTGCTTTTGGCAACGAATAAAAATTTCCAGTCTAGGGAGCTTCAATGTGTCACATGAATATTACATATTTTTACCTCAATTTAACCGTTTCAAACAGAAAAAGAGAGCGCGCCAGGGCTGAAAGAGGAGCCTGTGCCATGTGGCATGGCTTGGTCCTGGGAGCTCACCTGGAGAGCTGGCTACCGTGGGAAGAGGGTCAGAGAACATCAAGGCTGGCACTTTGAAAGGCTGCCTATGATCACTGACTCATAAGCCCACCAGCTCAGCGTGCCCTCAGGTACTTTTGATTTCTGGTTTGGGTCATAATTGAAGAATGGACAGAATCTATCATGAGTTTTGTAAGTGACTTCAAACTTTAAAAAAAAAAAAAAAAAGAACGGTCTCTCACTTGAAATTTGCATATGTATTTTTTACTGTCATCTCTCATAGGGTTTACTCTAAATCAATGCTGCCTATCCCCGCTGCACATTAAAACCTTTAAGGGTACTTTTAAAACAGTAGGAATGCTGGGTCCCACCCAGTATCTGATTTTACTTGATTCGCGATGAGGCCCCAGAGTTGTTTTTTTGTTTTTTTTTTAAAGCTTTCCAGAACATTCCATGTGCAGCCAGGGTTCAGGACAAGTGCTCTAAATAAGCAGAAACCTGAAAATGATCTTGATCCCGTTTCTAAGCGTATTCCATGTGTTAGCTCCTGAGGTAGGCTGAGGAAAGGAATTCCGCATGGGTATAGTCTATTGCACCATCTTGAGCCTACGGAGGAAAAGTTGTGACAAAATGATTTGTTTGCATTTTTCTTATCCTTTTGCGATTTCTTCCTTGGCTCTGGTTTTGTTTTCATTTTCCTTATTTCCCCAAGACACACACAGACGCGCGCGCATTCACTCACGCACACACATGGGCAGTCACACGCACACACATGCACGTGCATGCACACATGCACAGAGGCAAGCATCAGCCCTTCTCATGACATAATTTTAAAATTATTATGGCTGACAATGTAAAGTGACCAGACATCCCGCTTTTGGCAGGACAGTCCCAATTTTAAACAGTTTTTTCCCGTGTCTGCGGCCTTTTAAAAAAGTCCCACGTGATTTTTGGAAAGAATGCACGACGGGCTAGGGAATGGCGGGAGAACGGCAAGGGAATATACCCTCTCTCACCCCACCCCACCCCCATCAATGGTGGCCCTTTACCAATGTTAAAATCTGGTCACTTTTCCATTAAAGTGGTTTATACATCTTATAAAAGAGGACATTTTATCCTTTTTTCCTTCTACCTTCCTTTCTTCACCAAGCAAACGTTGAGAGAGCATCAAGTGATAGCTAAATGATCCAAACAAAAAAATGCTATCACGTGACAAAAGTCAACAAAGAGTGGTATTTTTTTTAAATGATACATGCTCAATATTGGAGTACTTACCTGAGCAAAATAACTAAAACAAGAACAAATTCTATTCTTCCCTAAATTGTTACTAATTTGAATGACCAAAATTATTTTGGAAATTTCTCACCTGCTTTGGGCTCCTGGTTGACCATGTGTCATATGAACGGCCATAGGGGAGAATAAGGGTGGAAGGCATATGGGAGGAGGAAAACAAATGAACCTTCCAAATCTGTAGAAAATCCCCCTGGTGGTCATTATTAAGCCCTTATTTCTCAATTTTATAGGCAAGGAACCTTCAGTCTCAGAGAATTGTCAAGTTTTCTCTTGTAATTGTCTCACTTTTAATGAGAGAAAAGGCAACTGGCTTCTGTAGCAGACAAAAGCAGAGTTTAAAAGTTAGATAATTGTTCACCACTAAGTGATTTCTCTTTATCATGAATCTAAATCAAAAGAAATCCAGATGACTCTGTCACTAAATGTTATACGTATGATGGATTTTACACAGAATAATGGAAAGTAAATATAGATATTTGAGGGTGTTAATATCAACAAAATTAGAAGTATTTGAACATCTCTTCTAACACAGGATGCATGATTGTGCCACCATGTAATTATCTGGAACTCTGCACCTTGAAATAGAGTAAAGGGAAGGGCCTGTGATTAGGCCCCATTATACATGCTTCACCTATTTCAACATGTCTGATCTCAAAATGGGCTTATAGCAATAATTTTGTAAAAATGTGTATTTGCTTTTAAAACCACAATGGCAAAATATATTTGATCATAAATATGTCAGATAAATAGGATCTATCTTCTAAGGAATATTCACATAAAATAAAGGATGCCTGATATATGATCATATGCTGATTTTCCCTCTCTTTCATTAATACTAAATACTCAAATATAGGGTATTTTATTTCACCTTCTAATTGAACATATTAATGTCCAAATGACAGAAACTTCAAATATATCGTTATCATAGTGAATATTATTTAAAATATTTTAAACACCATACATACCCAGGCAGAGGCTTTTATTCAACACCATGAATAAAAGATACACTTGTATTTGCCTGTGAGTTTTGGGAAAAGGAGATGAAAAACTGCTGAAAGACATTGTTTCTTAGAGTTTCAAAATAGAACAAGAAAAATCCAAAAGACGCTAATGGAGCCCAGTGAGGTCTTCGTTGTGAAGAGCTAAATGCGATTTCAATCTGAGGCAGGAGGTTTCCCTAGTCTCTAAGACACAAATATTGAAATACTCCTGGAAATTGTAGCTTTAAGTAGAGCTTGTTATCTCCCCCAATTACCTGGGTCTATGTAATAATCTTGAGAATAGACACAGAACCAGCATGGCTGAAGTACCATAAACCAGTGGGTTGAACTTAGGAAGTAGATGGGATCCAATCTTGAAAGGTTTATCGACCTGAGAAAGGATTTTAGATTTTCTTCTACATATTAGGGAATCTGCTAGAGATTTTTTAAGGAGAATAAGAAAGGTTCTTGAGGTTGAGAACCACAAGGAAATACAGACAGATGCAAAACCAGAAAGGGACAATGGCCACTTCTAAATGGTGGTGTAGTGGTTAGGACGCCCCAGTCAGTCCTTAACAGAAAGATGAGTACATATGCCTTCTATAAAGTGTATAAGGCTGAGAAATTCTTAAGTTAGTTCTACACTATCCTATAGGTCACTCTGAATTGAGTGGACGACAATGAATTTGATTTGGTAAATTGTTCTTAAATACCTCATTGGTGCAAGTGTTGAAGAGAACTCACGTGACTTCAAGGGTCCAGGTTCTACACTCAGACTTCCAGCATAGTCCAGGGTGTTTGTTCTATCATTCTGCATTTACATTGCCCATTTTTAATGAGTTGTGAATTATTTCAGAGTAGAAACCACATCTTGATAGTCTTTGTATCTTTACCTATTGCTTGCTGTATCTTACTCAAGTGGAATGATGTATGAATTTTTTACTAGTATAGATAGAAAATGTAAGTTGAAGAAATATGAGGTTTATACACTCTTATTAGATGATTGCCTATAGTTCTTTATTTTCTCAAGCTTTGAGTCCATACTATCTAAAAATGCAGCAACCAGAAATCCCAATGCCACTGCCATCTGACTTATAATGTTGATCAGTTATATAATTTCCTGTCAATTGCAAAGAGGGGGAGTCTAGCCTGTCAATCAGATTGCAGCTTAATGACCTAATTTAGAGAGGCAAAGGAGATTAATAGCTTACTGAAGGACAGATACACTCTCTGCTTCGCCTCCCTGTAAGACATTTCTATTGACAAATACAGGGAACTATGCTGAGAGAGCCAAAGTCCTGGAGCTAGAAATGTCATGTGGAGACCCACAGCAGTGATGAGATGCTTCTACCACCATTAGATCTACAAGACTTTCACCCACTGACCTGTGTGTTTTCCTGCTTTTGGCATCATGGCATGGCTGTGCAATTCTAGAGTAAAGTGACCATTTTAAGTGGGACGCCATTGACCATTGGGAGGGGGGAGGTTGTTCTTTATTAGACATTTTGTCTATATGGAGCAAGAAAAATTTTCATAGAATGCAAAAAATAGTATTGTAATATTTTTATTTTAATTTTAAAACGCTGCAGGACATTGTGAAATTGTTAAAAAGCAGGATGTCTGGTCACTTTAGTCTAGGGAGGAATTTAAGGAGCAGTATTGACAGGTGGGGTAATTTTGCACTTGTGGACTTGATCTCGACTGGGCTGGGAGGCTTCCTTCATTTGCGGTTGCTCTTTGATATAAAGTTCTATCTTACACACATATGAGAATCTAGGAATTTGTTTCTCTGTTCTTCCCAGAGTAACTAACACATAGTGACTCAACAGTTTCAGAGACTGTAAGGAAGTAGACAGCCTCATCTTCTTCCCCCAGAGCATTTGGGTGGGTCTGAAGTGCTGACTTCTGGTTAGCAACCCAGTACCAAACCCACAGCTCCATTCCAAATCCTCTGCCATCGGCTTCAACTCGTGGATTCTGATCTGTAGTGATCATATATAGGGCTTCTGAGGCAGTAAGTTCTAAAGGAGCGGATGGCCTCATCTTTCTCCTTTGGAGCGACTGATGGATTTGTGGCTGACTTGTGCTTGGTTAGCAACTCAATGCTTACCAGGGACTTCAACCAAGGCTCCTGACAGCACCATTGATGCTCCTTAGAAAAGTACAATTGCAGAGTGGAAAACTACAATGTTTGAATTTCAGCTCAGTTGGCAAGGATAACTGTTATCATTCTTCAACACCTTTCTTTTGTAATCAAGTGTTTGTTCTCTAATGCTTAAAAACCCCCACTGATACTGGAAATCTCTGTAGGAGCAGATAATTTCACCTTTCTCCCATGGGGCAGCTGCTGGGTTTGACTTGCTCCTGGTCAGTTAACAATCCAATTCTCATGCCACAGGGTGGAAATGAGCTCAACTTTAAAAATTCTCTTTCTGGTGAGAAAAGTATGCTCAAAGAGAATTAATACTTTTCTCAAAGTCACATATCTAGACTCTGGAGGACTGTACATGTGGTCATTAGGAGCCTGAACCGATTGGCAGCAAAGCATGCATGCCCTGTATACTGCTTACCAACTCTGTATTAGACATATTCATTTCTAGTGATTCAGTTTATGACAGAGTCAAATCCTAAAGAATCTGGATGGATATGGTTTTGTTGAGTGTTTTTCAGTCCTTTCTGCTTCATGTCCCATAGGGCATCCTAAACTGTGATCTTCTTGGAAGCAAGACCTTTTTCCAAGGAGATACAGGGCGGGTTCACACTAGCCATCTTTTAGTTAACAACTGTATTTAACCATTTTGCCATCCGAAATCCTTAGAAGGACATACAGTACCCTAACAACCACCACCACAACAAAAACCATGGCCATCGAGTCATTCCAACTCATGTTGGCCCTATAGGAGAGGGTAGAACTGCCCTTGTGGTTTTCTGAGATGGCCATTCTTTGTGGGAGGAGAAAGCCTTGTCGTCCTCTTTCAGAGAAAATTCAAACTGCCACCTTTGCAGCTAGCAGCCCTCAAAGTAATCCCCAACCCCACCAGGGCTCTTTAGAAGGAAATACTTATAAATAAATGTTGGCAAACCCTGAAGGGGATTCGGCATAGACGATTTCTTTGTGTTATCAACTGAGAAGTTATCCTTCTCTTTTACCAACTAGGTATGGTAGGTGCAGACATTCACTCTGTTATACCAACTTAAGAACTCAAAATAATATTTTCCCATTCATATGGAAGAAAACACATATGGGAATATATGTGTGTATGTAGGAAGATCCCTGTCTTTGCTACAAAAAGAAACAAACTCACTGTCATCGAGTCAAGGCCGACCTGTAGCAGCCCTGCAGGGAAGGGTAGAACTGCCCTGTGAGTTTCTGCGTCTGTAACTGCTTATGGGGGCAGAAAGTTTCATCTTCCTCTTATATTTGCTGAAAAAAAATGGCCTAGAACAGTCCATTGCTACATCATACAGCATGGAAAAGACATTTTAGCCTAGAAAGATTGTTCTATGACACATGACTAGCAGAAGGGAATTGTTTGGGGAAATGTCTCTATGTGCTGTGTAGTTGGGTTTTGTGTCAACTTGGCTGGACTAGGATTTTTAATGGTTTGACAGTTGAGATCTTGTAATCCCTTATGAGGTTATCTAACATCATGTTAGTGCTATCAATTTCAGGATGTGCTCCACTGTAAGCCACTAAGAAGGTATAGAAAATTTAAGCCAGAGCATACACCTTTTTTCCTCAATGCCCAGCCCAGATGCAATTGAAAACATTCTTGGGGGTATGGCTTATTCCTACATGAATAAGCATGGTGGAGCACTTGCTTGCTTGTCCGCTGCTTGGTCTGTATCCTACATCTGGTTCATCACCTCTGGTTCTTTGGATGTGAGCCAATGGCCTGCCATATTGCCTGCTGGCCCCAGGAGCCACAAGCAGTCTGCCATCTGATCAGATGACTTCGGATTCATGGACCTACCTAGCCACTAGCTTGGCCTGATGACCTCAGAATGATCCACCTCTGCATCCTGTAGTGTTCCTGCTAATTCTGGATTCATTAGCCTCTCAAGCTGTGTGATTAAGGAAAAGCTTCCAGCTTAACATCTGACCTGAGGACTTGAAACTGACCTTGACTTACCATTTCCACAGCTGTGTGAGGCATTATATGATAAAATTACTCTCTCAATGTGCTCACTATGTACTCACTCATAAATGTGCTTGCACTGAGTTGCTGTTGACTCATAAATGCCTCATTGGACAGGGCAGACCTGCCCTTGTGAGTTTCTGAGACTATTACTGTTGACAAGAGTAGAAAAATCCAATTTTTCTCCTGAGTAGCAGCTGTGGATTTGAACTGCTGATCTTGGGATTAGCAGCCCAGTATATAGCCATAGCCACTATGCCACATAGTGTTCCTCCTATAAGGGGGAGGGGGAGAGTGAGAGAGAGAGAAATGTCATTAGTTTCTGGTCTCTAGAGAACCCAGCCTAACACATATGCCCTCTGAAACTGAAGTGTTTAATGTTTTGAAAAATGCTTTAGCTTGGAGGTCAATGTTACAGAGCTGCAAAATGCAACCAAAGAATTGGAATCAATTGACCGATATGATAAGGTTGTGAGTGTTGATTACCTGAATGAGAGAAAATGTTTACCAAATATACATGGTAATAATTTTTACTAAGCTGCTACTTATGATGACAATTAAGAAATACTATAACTTGCTTATAAAGTATCATCCTAGTTAGTAATAATAAAACAAAAACCATACATTAGCAAAGAGAATAGCACATGATTTCCTGGTATAGTGGAAATAATATATGCTTCAATTAGTGCAACCTACTTTCAAATTTTTATTATGCAATTTAGTAGTAGAGAGATGCAAAGAAGCTTACCACTATCTCCTTCATAAAGTTCTTCTGAAAATTAAATGGAGCAGTTGATCCAAGTACGTACCTACCGAACCAGCCACTGGTTCATCAGTTTGTTGTACTGTTAGAATATCTGATGCTGTGATGCTGGAAGAGATGCTTCTGATAGTTCAAATGCCCGCTGGGCCGTGCATGGTGGGTAAGTGCCAGTGCTGCTCCCAGACTAACAGATTAAGAAGAAGCATCTTAATACTAACAGCCTCATTGAATAGGATGTATTACAGAGCAGCTGGGGAAGTGTCGAACGAAAACTTTATAAAGAGTGTTGTCTGATATAGAGCCCAAAGATAAGCCTCTCAGGTTGGTAGACATTCAGAATGCAACTGGGAAAGCACTCTTTCCACAAAATAGAATTGGCTTCACTGATATGCATGGAGGGAAGCTGCTGGGGCCTCCATTTGTGAATGTGGCATGACTCAAGGAGAAGACAACCACTGCAAACATCCATTAATAATCAGAACTTGGTATGAGTGGACTGTGAATTTTGGAAAATTGTAAGTTGTCAAAAGGAAAGGGAATACTTGAAGATTTATATCCTTGGCATTGGTGAGCTAAAATGAACTAGCATTGGCCATTTTGTTCAAACCATTATGTGGTACTATGCTGACAATGATGAGCTCAAAGGGAATGATATAACACCTCAAGATTGCTTTGATGTTAGTTCAAGTCGAAGATTAAGGAAATGAAAGCAAGTTCATGAGAGCCAAAATCTGAATTAAAAGTATCCCATTTGAATTTAGAGATGATCTGAAGGATAGATTTGAATGCCAATAATGAGTTGTGGAATAACATAGAGAGCATCATACATGAAGAATTGAAAGGGCATTAAAATATCATGAAAAAAATGAAATGCATGTAAAAAGTAATCTTGAAACTTACAAGTAAGACCAACTGAAGTCATGGAATATAAAAGTTGAACAAAAAATGTCAGAGTGTCTTGAGAAGACAACATGAAATATTATAATGAAATATGCAAAGATATGGAGTTAGAAAGCAAAAAAGATAAACTATTTTCAACATTTCTAAGCTTAACTGAAGAAAATTCTTTATGATTAGAATTGCAATATTGAAGAATTCTATAGGCAAATAATGAATGCTGCAGAAAGCATGAAAAGAACCGCAGGAATACTCAATCATTATACCCCCAAATTAAATGATCAACACTCAACCATTTCAAGAATTAGCATGTGATAGCAATAGTGTAGAAGTAAGCAGCAATGAAGGCATTATCAAAAAACGGTTGTGGATCCTCTAGAAATTGATTAAATTTTATTTGAAGTGCTTTGACAAACATTTAATGCCAGAAATGCCCATTGTTTTACACCAAGAAATTTGGACGATGACTACTTTACCAGCCCATTGGAAAAGATCTATATTTGTGTCCTTTAAAATATAAGGCAATCCAACACAAAGTGGAAAATATCAAACAATATCAATACTACATGAAACAAAATTTTAACAAAGGTAATTTAAAAATGGTTGCATTGACAGAGAACTGCCAGAAATTCCAGCTTAATTTCAGAAGAGGACCTGTCATGATGGAAATTGCTGTTGGTATCAGGTGGATCCTGACTGAAAGCAGAGCAGACCAGGAAGATGCTTCCCAATGTTTTATTGATTAGGCAAAATCATTCAACTGTGTGGATAATAACAAATTATTTGAAAGAATAGGAATCCCCGAAGACTTAATTGTGTTCATGTAGAATGTGTACACAAGGCAAAGAGGCAGTCTTTCAAACAGAATAAGGAGATGATGCATGGTTTAAATCAGAAAATGTGTCAGGGTTTTATCCTTTCATTACACCTAGTCAGAGCAATAATGTGAGAAACTGGACTACAGGAAAAAAAATGTGGCACTGAGACTAGAAGGAGACTTATTAATAATATGTACTATGCAAATGACACAATCTTGTGTGCTGAAATTAAAAGTACTTGAAGTACTTACTGGTGAAAATCCAAGACTACAATCTTCAGTATGGATTACACTTCCATATAAATGAAACAAAAATTCTCCCAACCGGACCATTAAGAAACATCATGCTAAATGGAAAAAATAGAAAAGTTTTTCAAGGGTTTAACTTATAATAAACACCCCTACAAACATCAGTCAAGCATACAAATGATGGATAGCAGTGGGAAAATCTTCAAAAAGAGGTTTCAAGTCTTAAAAAGTGAATATGTCCCTTGAGGGACTAAATGCTTGACCCAAACCATGGTATTTTCAGCTGGATTAGGCCTATGATTCAGCTGTATAGGAAAATGGGACAATTGTTTTAGTCTGGGTTGACTAGAGAACCAAATTCATAGGCATTTATATGTTTGTAAGAGAGAACTTTATATACAAAACAATTGAATATTAAGAAAACATTGCAGTCCAATCCAGAACAAGTCCATAAATCTGATATTACCCATATGTTGGTAGTCATCCATAAATTCCTCATTAGACTCATGTAGCCATGCCATAATGCCAAATGCAGGAAAATAACTGCACAGTGAGTGAAAAGTCTTGTGGATCCAGTGGCAGTGAAGGTGTTTGGTAGGGATTTCCACATGACTCCTTCAGGTCCAGGGCGCTAGTATAGTTCCATATGTCTTGTCAACAGGAATGTCTCATAGGGAGTGTGTGAGTGTCCTGTCTCCAGCAAGCTCTTTATCTCCTTAGGACCTGCAAATGAGACTACATTTGTGACCTGATTGACAGGCTATACTCCACCCCTTCACTCTTAAGTCTAAAGTTGACAACAAACTATGTAACTACCACATCCATGAATAAGGATGATCAAAGGCAAACTGATTCCTTTGAATTATAATTCTGGTGAAGAAAATTGAGTATATATATATATATAATAGACTGCCAGAAGAATGAATAATTCTGTTTTGAAAGAAGTATAAGCCAGAATGCTTCTTGGAAAAGAGGATGGTAAACCTCTGTCTCAAGTGCTGTCAGGATCAAACAGTCCCTAAAAGGGGGTTGTAGAGAGAAGGATCAGTGAAGGAGAAGAGGACGCTGAACTAGATGAATTGAGACAATGTTTGAAATCATAGGTTCAAACATAGGAAGAAGGATGATGAAGGTGCAGGACTGCAGTGCTTCATGCTGTTATAGCAATTAACCTAATCCAATGCTTTCCTCACATAGATAATATTCCTAGATTCATGCTTCAACATAGTTTGTATGTATAGCAGATTGAAGGGACAATATTAATAGAGAATTCTAATCAGCATTTTTATCTTTTCCAGAACTCTAGATTTTTCCTATTTCATAACTCAGTGCAGTGATTCCTAAATCGCTTATCATTTCCTACATAATTTCTCTGATGCTTGTCACTTAGCTCCCTTCTCTAAAATGATAGTAATAATAATAATATTTTTCTACACCCAGCTCATGAAGTTACTGAATTTATTTCTTTTATGGTTGAAGTCTGCTAAGTGCTATCCTGTGGTAAGCAGTCACTTTCTTAGAGGAAACTTCATTATGATTCATCCCTGCTTAATAAGGTTTAATTAAGTTAATTAGCCTTCCATTCAAATCTGGACAGACTCTAGAGAATCCCATTTGAACACTGGAGGATCTACTTAACGTGAGCTATTAGATACTTGAACACCCTTGCAGCCTGCCAAATTCTTCTCAGCATCTCGGCTCTGAAATTCATCACTCAAAGTGTTTTTCAGTGGATGGTGAACATAGTCAGAGATAGAATTGGGAAGAGTCTTTGAGACAGAATAAGATCTGAGACTGCTTACAAAATCTTGGCTACAACTGGCTCTCCTTGAACTTTGGGGTAGTATGACATCTGTCCTGCCAATCTTGTTTCACTTCCCTTTAGATTGTATTCATAATCTGAATACAGGCAGAGCACTTTATAAGACATTAATTTTTTTTAAAAAAATCAAATCATTATCATTTTGCCTTGTGAAATCCAGCTAGTAGACTCTTATGGGATCTTTGTCATCTTTTAGCCTTCAGTAGCTAGAATTTTTGCAGCCCTTGGATTCTATGAACCATGCCTGCCTCTAAGTCTCTGCTCTTGTCTCAGACATAGGCTGCCAGAAATTCTCTGATTTTTGGTCAGAAATAGCCTCTTTGAGAGGTTCAAAAACCTGATTGATGGCAAGTCACAAGATGGCAGCCATGTCTTTGAGCTTCCATGTCTGTAGAAGACTGGGACAGCATCCCCAAATCACTTTGAGCACCTCTGACATAGATCTCTTCTATCACAATGAATGTAGAGAAGTCGAGGGTACAATTCCTTTCCATTTCACAATTTCGTAAGAGAATTTTTAAAAATCACATAGTATGTATCATAAATCTGTTCTCTTTCCAAGAGATTCTGTCTTGAACAGATCTCTCTCCCCAAATAGAAATTCCCAGTATCAGTACGGTGTCTACATCTCTTTTTACTGTTGAGGGCGCATCCCGCATTCAGAGAGCATGCACTCCTGCCCCACAAAATCCCACCAGTGTGGGGAAAGATTTCTCTGGCTTCAGTCTAGAAAGTGATATTTTAACGTGAGAAGCACTTAGGCACATGTCAAAATCTCAAAAGACAAAAGCAAAAAACAATTTTCCAAGTGTAAAAGCTGGGATCCAGCAGGACCACACTTGTACCTAATATTGTTCTAAGACATAGGTAGAAGGTTGGGGAATTCAAATTTAGACATTTTGATTCCAACATTTTGTATTTAAGCATTCTATATTGCATTTCTAGATGTATATTTTGTAAAACTAGCATATCATCTAAATTTTCAATACTAAATTCTTACCAGGAAACTTCATTAATACCCATGTTAAACAAATTGGTTTTCTAATCAACATTTCAAACACATTTTGATTCATGACATTGATTGCAACCTCCCCAGGCCCAGTCTACATTTCCTCCTTCCCATTCATCCTTGTTTCCTGTCCCTTGCTGCCTGCTGACCTTTATTCCTGGGCAAGTGCTGCCACTGTGGATCTCATGGTTGATTGTTTCAGAGACTGCATACCCTGCCCTGGTGTTATTTATTGTTCAACTTCTAGGTCTGACAATTGTTTGGCTGAAAGTTGAGCCATGTAAGTGAGTTCCGGGCTTAAAGGTGTCTAAGAATCCTAGTCTTGACACTTTCTATTTTACCAGAATTTAAAATATAAATCTATACCTGAAGACAACTAAAGTTACCTCCCATCTCTTCCTCTACCAAAGGAAATTTACTGAGGCCAAACCTTCATGTCAATAAAAAGATGGTAATGCTGCTAATAATGATCAAAATAATTTAGTAATAGCTTCTTTACGGTGGTGGTATTATATTTATGGAATTTATTTACTGAAGTCTTAACCTCAATGTAATGTTCTTCTTACAGCAAATGTGAAAATGGAAGAAATCCAAGTTAGTCAACTTTTACATTCTCTGGATACTTTTATTTATTTTTCATATTTTTTTTCCACTGACGACCCAGTGGGCAAGGGGGCAAGCACTTGCCTGATAACCGGAAGGATGATGCCTTAAGGCCACTGGAAAAAGATATGTCACTCTGCTTCCACGAAGAAGACATCATTTAAAACCTTATGGAATGATTCTGTTCTCTTCTGCAGGTTGCTCTGAATTAGAATGGGCTCTATGGGAATAGGTAATAGATCATGAATTGAGAAATGAAAGAAAAACACAGAGAAACTGAAATCAGGGCTGGTGGGTGAGGACAGCATGGGTTTACTTGTGTTTACTCACATGAAAGTGTTCACCGTAGATTAGTGCCTGTCCTTCCCTGGCTTACAAGAGACTCTCCCTGTCAAGGCTGTAAGTTTGAACAGAGACTTTGGCTCTGCAGGAAGGTGCTGTGGGGTTGGGAGAGGCACTGATGTCAGCCATACTCAGAACTGGAATCCTGTGGTGAAAACATTTGAAATTATCACTAAGTAAACACAAGCAGACCCCCCCCCCCCACGTATCTTTCTTTTTTGGTGATCATCTATTGTTCCTTCTGCTGCAATTATAGCCTAGTGATTATCTCTATATTTAAATAATGCTAATTGTTGTTTGGACTCCTTCAGAAATCAACGCAGAAGTGACTGGCATGCCCCAGAATTAGGGTGCCAGATAATCCTCTATTTGGAATTGAAGACATGAAAACTTGTATTGTTCTAATTTCTTTTTCTCTTTCACATATTCATGCCATCCCTGCACCTGGATATTATGTCTCCGGGGCCTCTACATTCTTGCTCTTTTGAGACTTAGCTCCCAGCAATGTGGACAGAGTGATGGGAGAATGACAGAAAAGGATTCTGTACAGGGGCACACTGAGCAACCATAACATAAAAACAAAGCGATCGCCCGCGAGCATCTTAGGATAATCAGCTCATAAAAATGTTACATTATTGTTGCCCTATGTTTACTCTACTGCACGTGGAACTCTATTCAGCATATTACATGATTACCTCTGTAGCCTATAACATGACTTCCTTCTTTCTCTATAGTTGCATTATATTAATTTTCCTGATCCTAATCTTATGGGCAGATTTTGCCCATAATAGTAATAGAGTATAAACAATGATGTTTTGTGTTTCTTCCTTGTTTTGTGTCATTTAGATCACTGTAGAGCTCATCATTCTTCGCTGTGTTCTCTCATGGTCCCTGGAGAGAAGCAGAAGTGGACCTTTATCTGACGTGTGTCACCGTGCCTGGAAAACATTGTACTTGAGACTAAACAAAGCGATCAGCATCCATCCTAACAGCTAGCCAGAGTTCACATACATTGAAATTGTTTCTGAGGTAATTTTAAAAAGTGACTTCCCAAAGTAAAAGAAAAACTACATACAATCTTTCTAGTATATATACAGCAATAACAAAATGATCGTTTAGGAGGAGAGCAGGATGGATATAGCATTATTCTCAGGTTCACGAGTATTTGTGGGCCTGATCAACCCTCCCATAATGCTGGACCTGCTTGCTGGTATTGCCAGATAGGAAGATCCATGTGCTTTGCAAATGGATGCTGCACAAAATAATTAGAAATCGTTATTGAATTTCAAACATGGTTTTCAATTAGCCAATTGTGTTCCTTCAAAGAGATGCCCTACCTGATGCAAGTAAATCCTATTAATTTTAAAATATCTCCGTGCTGTCAGGTAAACATTGACCTGCTAACTACAAAGCTAGTTCAAACCCACCATCCGCTAAGAAATTTTCTTAGCGATTGTTTCTTTTTTTTGGACACACTTCATATTTCTGGTTTTAGCAATACTGTAACCTCCTTAACTTTTCCTTTTGTAAAATGGGTAGAAAAATACCTAAATTATTGATAATTAGGTATGTATCAGAAATTCTCTTCAAGTAAAATGAGAGGCATCAAACATTTGAAGAGTAGTTTTACATTCAAGGAACATGAGCAATTTGGTTCACTACTAATTATATTAAAAGGTGATTTAACTTTTCTCAAATACCTCTGAGTGAAGTCACATAAAGACCTATGCTTTGGGATAGTTCAAAATACTGTTCGATATATATGCAATATACCTATAGAGTGTATTTGAGAAATCTTTCAGATAATATAGAGGGTATTTCAGATAATGTAGTAAAAAGTTGTTTATGTATAGTATTCTGTTTAATTCTCTCAAGAAGGTGGTATTATTAACACCTTTGTACAGATGTGGAACTGGATCTGGCTAGGATCTTATATGACTTACTTAGTGTCCTGGCAGAAGGTATCAGAGCTTGAATTCAAGCATAAATCCCAAGTGAATTCTCTGGCCACTGTCATAGTTGAATTTTAGGGCCTTGAGCTTTAGTGGCACCTCCTTCTTAAAACAAATGTGTGCAAAGCAAATCATACCAGAAAAGCTTTGCACACCATACTGTTTGCCTTTTGTCTATTTCCCTCTTATAAACTACAGTGATAAATAAAGAACCCTCAGATGTTACTGGTTAAGAATCACACTAGTGATTTCACACTGAATTCTTCCTCACTGCTGAGATTCCTCTTGTAACACAGGCCTTAGGCCCCCTGCCTCTATCAAGATACATCATTAGACACAGCAGGAGAAACTCTTCTAAGTCTCCTCTAGTGATGTGAACTAGTTGTTCATTGCTTTATAAAGGAAGCTCACTCTTCCTCTCCAATCTCAAATCAAGACCTGAGCAACTTGTGTACTAATGCTGCCTTTTCCTCCTGGATGCTTTTCAGCTTTGTAATTGAATAAGATCTTCTCTTCATGTTAGAAGCTTTGATCACACGTTGAGTCCTCTTTTAACATCACTTTGTGTATTTTATTCCTGACTTTTTCATCCTTTCCTCCTTAATTTTCCTTTTGACTTATTTTTTCTGTGATTTCAAAATTGTTTTCAAAATATTATTTCTTAAGGATGCACCATTAGCATCTTTGGAAGCACAAGCAAACTTTTGGGTAGGGACTCAGCCATCAGACATTGGCTTTTGTGTGTAGGTAGAACCAGTCACCCTGAGTTGACTCTGACTCATGGCCATCCCACAGATGTCAGAGTCAGTTTTCAATCATTGCTATTATGAGGAGGAACGTACGGGGCCTTTCTCAGACACAGGTCTGGATAGGCTCAAACTTCCAACCTTTGGACAGCATCCGAGTATGTTAACAATTTGCACCAACCATCCAATTTTTGGATCTCTGACACCATCAAAAAAGAGCCAGAAGACAGAACACATTTTTGTTTTGTCCCAGTTCACAAAGAAAAATTATCAAAAATCATTTCAACAAAGTGATTGCTTCTTGACATAGACTTCATTAAAGTCTAGACATGTCTGACAGCATTCGGTGATCCCTTCTCTCCAACCCCTCACCTGAAGAATTCTGTTCTCTTCCATTCACAATATGTCGAAATGTCAGCTGTGGACACCTCAGAGTCTCCAATTGTGTTCCCTTTCAAGTGCTCTTTGAGATTTGAGAACCAAAATGAAGTCTGAAGGGGCGAGATCAGGGTTGTGGTGGATGGGGTATAAATGCAATTCTCTAAGAGAGCCCTTGGTATCCTTTAAGACCAATGTGATGCATTGTTGTGATGGGAAAATAAAAACTTCTTGAATGAGCAAGAGTGGTGAAGAAAGTTGATGGTGCCCAGCTATCAAAAGATATAGCATCTGGGGTGTTAAAGGCTTGAGCATAAACAAACAGCCATCTAGCTCAGGAGCAACAAAGCGCACCATAAAAGAAGCTCACTTGCCTGTGCGATCATGAGCAATCAGGTATCAGACATCAAAGAACAAAAATCAAAATCAATGGACCAATTGACTCCGAATATCTCTGAAGACAAATGGATAGAATAGAAGAAACAATGGTGCCCAGCTACCAAATGATTGAATGTCTGGAGTCTTAAAGACTTGAAGATAATCGAGTCACCATTCAGCGCAGAAACAGCAAAGTCCACATGTAAGAAGCACACCAGCATGTGTGATCAAGAGGGGCCGAAGGGAGCAAGTAACGAGCATCAAAGAATAAGAATCACATCATTACAAATGAGGGGGAGAGCAGGGAGGGGACCTAAGGCCCATTGGTGGGTAATTGGTCACCCCTTTACAGGGGAGTAACAGAGAGGAGGCAGACCAGTCAAGGTACAGCCGGGCAGTGATGATGCATACAAGTTTCCTCTACTTCCTGAAGCCTTCCTCTGCCCCAACCATCATGGTCCCAACTCTACTTACAAATCCAGATGGACTGGAGAAGGTACACCAGTAGTGAGGGGAGCTGGAGATATGGGGAAACCAAGATGGATGAGCCTCTTCAGGCCAATGGTTAGATTGGAACTACGGGATGGGTGGAGAGAAGGTGGCGTAGAGATGGAACCAACTCCAAGGATCTACACATAACTTCCTATCTGGAGGACGGGTATCAAAGGAGTGGGTTGAGGGAGGTGTCAGGCAGTGTACAATATGACAGAACAATAATAATCTATAAAGTATTGAGGGTTGATGGGGAAAGGAGAGCAGGGGAAGAAGGGAAAGGATGAAAAAACCGATACCAAGGGCTCAAGGGACAAGGTGGATATTTGGAGAATGATGACAGCAGTGGATGTGCGTGGCACAGTATGCTTATTTATGTATTGTGAAAACCAATTTATAAGCCCCTAATAAAATGATTTTTAATTAAAAAAAAGACTTCTTGACACCCTATTGCTGCTTTTCAGTTTCTTAAAACTTCTTTACACTAAGACTCTGTCATCATCCTGTGTTCTCTGAGTGTTCTGACTCAATTTCTTGGATAGCTTGAATTGAACTGGCCCAAATGATGAAGAATATAGGGAATACATTGGACTGCTGAAAGGACAGATCCATTTGTCTCGGAGGAAGTAAGACCTAAGTGTTCCTTACAGGCAAGGATAATGAGACTTTGTCTCATATAGTGGGTGTGTCAGGAGAGATCAGTCCCTGGAGAAGGCATTATGGTACAGGGGCAGCATAAGAGAAGGAAGACACTCAACTAGATAGAGTGATATAGTGGCTTTAACAATGGACTCAAGCTTAGGAATGATTGTGGGGATGGTGCCAAACTGAGCAGTAATTCATTCTTTTTTTTCATAGAGATGCTATGGGTCAGAACCGACTACACATCACCTGACAACAACAGCACCAATAGCTGACTCTCTTGAAAGTCATTGTTTGGATTGGATACTTTTTTTAAAAGACATCTTAACAAGACCAAGGCAAGTATATTACTGAGAGAACTTGTGTGCAGCCATTTGCTAGTTGTTGAAATATTTTAAAGCATAGTTTGCTTTGACTGAACCCATGCCTGTATAAATTGGAATCCTAGTATCCATGCCTTTTCCTATAATGTGACATCTTTGAAGTTTCTAAGAAGTTGAAGGTAATCTTTGCACACCAATTTTACTCATCAAATGATTAAGCTTACCCACAGAAGGTGAGGAGCAGCTTTATTTATGTGAGAATTATTAGCTAACAGAATATTTTGTAGAGAAAATTGTAAAAAGAAATATACTGATGAGCCAGTTCCTACTCATAATGATCTATGCAGAGCAGAAGGAGACATTGCCCAATCCTCCCCATTGTTATTGTTTGAGCAAATTGCTGTAGCCACTCTGTCAATCCAATCTATCAAAAGTCTTCTCTTCATTGGGTCTCCACTTTTTTTTTTTTTTGGGGGGGGGGGTTGCCGCACATCACTGCCTCTGGTGGTCGTGGGCGCCACCCAGTGCTGCTCCTGAGAGCCGCCACTGGATTTGGACCTCCAAGCCCACAGGCCACAGTTCCACACTCAACCACTTATGCCGCCGGGGCTCAGCCTCATGCTTGCACACTTTTACCAAAAAGATGTCTGTCTCTTGAGACTGGTCTCTCTGGATAAATGTCCAAAGTATGTGAGATGATGTCTCAGCATCCTCACCTAGAAGGAAAGTTCTGACATGTCTTCTTCCAAGAGAGACAGGTTTATTCTTCGGGCATAGCATATTCTTTGCCAGCACCACAGCACCAAGGCATCAGTTCTTCTTCAGTCTTCCTGATTCAATTTCAAAATGTCACATGTGTAGAAGGTGACTGAAACCACCATGATTTGGGTCAGGAACTACTTCATCTTTAATGTGTTCTCAAAAACTGGAAAGAGTCCTTGAGAAGATTTACCCAATGCAATACAGCATTTGATTTCTTGACTGCTGCTTCCATGAATGTGGATCTATGAAAATGAAATCCTTAACAACTTTAATCTTGTCTCCACTTATTATGATGCTCTCTATTGATTCAGTTCTAAAGATTTTTGTTTTCTTTACACAGAGTTTCGATACATGCTGAAAGTTGCAGTCTTTGATGTTCATTAGCAAGTTACCATTTCAGCCAGCAAGGTTATGTCATCTGCATTTTGCAGGTTGTTCATAAGCCTCTAGCCCTAATGCCACCTTCTTCACATTTCTCAAATTACTTGCTCAGCATACTGAATGAGTAAGTATGATGCAAGACTACACCCCTGAAAGCCTCTCCTGATTTTAAACCACTCCATATTCCCTTGGTCTATCTGAATGCCTCTATCTTTTTCCATGTACAGAGTCTTCATGAGCACAATTAAGTATTCTGGAATTTCTATTCTTCTCTATGCTTCAGTGTGACCAAAACAATCAAATACCTTTGCTTAGTCAAAGAAACACAAAGGGTAAGCATATTTCTTGTATTCTCTGCTTTAAGCTAAAATCTATCTGACAGTGGCAATGATGTCCCTCATTCTATGTCTACTACTGAATCCAGCCTGAATTTCCAGGAGTAGTTTGTCACTATTCTGCTGCAACTGTTGTGGAATGGTCCTCAGCAAAATTTTACTTCCCTTTGGTATTAATTGCATTGCTCTAAAATTAGAGCATTCTGTTAGCTCACTGTTCTTCTGAATAGATGCAAATTTGATCTCTACTCTTCAGCTGGCCAAATGACTTAGAAAAAGTTACTCTTCCTCATTCCAATTTTGGGTGCCTTCCCCCATGGGGGAACTCATCTTCTGACACTATAATTGACAACATTCCACTGCTATAAGGATTTCAGTTTATCACACAATTTCCCACTGTGTTTCATAAGGTTTCCAGTGGCTAATCACTCAGAGATGGACAACCTCCTCCTTCTTTGTAGTCTGTTTTTAGTCTAGAAGCTCTGCTGAAGTTGTCTTATCTGAGGGACCTTGCTGGTATTTGAAATTCTGGTGATACAGCTTTTAGGATCACAGCAACTTACAAGCCAGCACAGTATGACAAACCGAGACAAACTATTGAAAAGAAAAGCATAGTTCACATTAGTTCTGTGAGCAAATCCTTATCTAAATAAGATATTGAAAATATGCACTTGAGTT
Source organism: Nesogale talazaci (assembly GCA_004026705.1). Taxonomy (NCBI): domain Eukaryota; kingdom Metazoa; phylum Chordata; class Mammalia; order Afrosoricida; family Tenrecidae; genus Nesogale; species Nesogale talazaci. Next base: position 10,605 of record PVJH01024196.1, on the reverse strand, counting down.
ATGTGGTACAGTGGAACTATTGGTCAAGAGAAAAAATTAGTGATGATAATTGAAGACATGGAATCCAATGAACTAATGGACCACATAGATACCAGTCTCCAAGACCCTGAGAACACATAAACTAGATAATGCATTAGAAGGTTCTGGATGGAATAAGAGAAAAATGTAGAACAATATTTAAAATCATGAAAGAGGCTATGCTTTTTGATTGGGTTAGAGACGAGTAGAACTCTGGAGACCAGGGCCCTTCTCACCTGTTGAGTCTGTCACTAAACTCATCCCAGTGACTGATTTTCAGTCAAACAAGACCAGTCTATGAAAGGGGGTAAATAAACACTATTGAGGTGAACATACATTAAAAGAGTCAATCATTTGAAATCAAGGGGTCAACATAGGCCCAAAGAGAAAGTTCAGAAAGGTTAAGAAATAAAGGAATGGGGACAGGAAATACAAGCAGGAGGTGGGGTGAATGATATAATAATGAGGGTGATTATAAAGATTGAGATGAAACAACATGCATATGAATTACTGAATGCAAAAAATGGTCTGCTCCATCAACCTTCACCCAATTCACAGAAAAATCTTACAAAAGGAAGAAGGAAAAGAGTACTCTACTAAAAGCTTGACTGACTAGAAAACCGAAGACTCTAAGTGAAATCTCTCATTCACAAAACAAAGACTGGGTGATGTTTCTGCTTAGAGAAAGACAAAAAAAAAAAACCCCACATACCTTTACATAATATTTTAGTCTCTTAGGAAACATTTATTTAAAATTTTTCAAATCATGCTATCCAAGTGCCTTTCCTTTCCACTGACCTCCTGTCCAGCACCTTTAAATTGGGCAGCAGGAGACGTTGTACTGAACATATTATCTTTATCATTTCACAGACCCCTCAGCTGGAGTTCAGGATCAATTCTCACACTTTAATCCTATCTGCCAAAGAATTTTTAAACTATATAACTGACAAATAACCTGAGCTGTAATTTATGGATTTTTCCTCCTCAGAAAATAGATAGTAACAGCTGGTTTCCTACACAAATCGACTTACAATTCTAGTCTAAGTGGACCAACTGAATCCACAAGACCAAGTGACCACACAAATGAAAACAAACAACCTGAAAAATCAAACATAAGGACAACATCAAAACACCTGCTGGGTCATGTATCTTTATTAAAGAATAAATTCCAGACATAGCTCTATTATATTTTTCATCTGTATGCTAATTGTGTCTTTCTTTTTCTATTCTATTTTTCTCTTTGTTAAACTTTGTTGGCTCATCTTCATTGGTACCACTACTTTTCCCAAGAGGATGCTCTAGTTAGAACATCTTTTATACTCCAGACTAAAATATTATTTTTTCAATTAAAAAAACATTATATGTATTAAAAGGGTGGTGTTCACTGACTTATAGATGTTAATGTGAATGTGTGACAATTTTTTTCTTCTTGCTATACTATAAATTCTATATAGATTTTCCTATGTATCTAGTTGCTCATTTGACAATCACATCAGATTTTTCCAAGAGCAGTGAGTCCAAAATGAAACTCAGTTCCACCATAGGTACACCCTGTCCATATTCTTATATTCATGACTGTCATGACTACCTTGCTTTTCTCTCACTTAGTTCAATCCACCCAATAATCCCTAAACAGTGTCCGAACTCACCATCTTCTTTGTTCTCTCACTAACTACTACAATCTATAGCCCAAATTAATGCAATAGATTTCCAGCTTCAACTCTTCTCCAGCTTTTCACCTTACTCTGCTTCTGTTCACCCTCAAAATGAAAACAGAAAGATCAACCCAAACAGTCAATGTGAAGATACCAGTGCCCTGTGTAAAACACATTATTCCAGGTGTACTAAGACATGGAAGGGTTCAAAACACTGTCAATCTGTACTCCCCTTCCTGTGCTTACTCCCACATTATAATGGGAAATGATCATTATCTCCATGAATGTGTGTCTGTCTATACGTGTGTGATGTGTATTACCTATCCATAATGTAACTTCTTTGTGACTACAACAGTAAAGCTGGAAGACCAAAGTGGTGCATATAATCTTAGTGAAATGAGATGAGGTGGATTATAAATTTTGAAATAGATATGGAGTACTAACATTTCTACTATATATCACATTTCGACAGAGTGCTGTACAATACAGAAAACGAATCACTAGACCTCGTTGTTTCAACTATTCATGAAAAATGGGCTTTCACCAAGCTTACTTTAGAGGGTCCGTACTTCAATTTTGATACCTAATTCGTAACAAATGTTATAATTAGTAAATGAATAAATGAAAGCTGTCATAGAAAAATTTAATGGCAAAAAAACAAACAGAAATCAAGTCACTAAATTTTATTTTGGTAAAATTTTCATCTCTAACATAATTATAATGAAAAAATTCCTTTCATCATTTTTCTTATAAATTTTTCAACAATTTCACCAGAATTAGTCTGTCAAAAAATACCCATCCACTGCCATCAATTTGATTCTGATGTATAACAACTTTGCAGATCAGAGTAGAACTATTCCATGAGGTTTCAAAGACTATAAATCTTTAGGTGAACAAAAAGCCTCATCTCCTACTGCACAGTGGGCAATGAGTTTGAAAAATATACCTGTTTGTTATAGTTTTATAGAACACCCCAATAGCCTGCTAGCCCACTGTGGCTCTTTGCTGAACAAGACCTGCATTAGTACACAATAAAGATAAAAACCAAGTCTTCCTTAAATCGTTATTGTGCTCTGAGAGTATATGAGTTGCTTTAAGGAACAACAATGAGTACCCTCTTGTGCAGTTTGTGATTGTTAAATTTATGGGAAAAAAAATCTTGAACATTATGCATTCTATTATATCTTCTGTGATCGAATTATACATGTCTGTGAGAGTAAATGGTCTTTTTTTTTTTAATCTGTGAACCTAGTTCTCACAAAGACTGTAACTGTTGAATTTCTCAGTAAAGGTTTGAATTTACTTTTTGGAATGAGCCTGCACCAATTTCTCTGTACACTCTCATCGTCTTTTCACACAAGATCCAAGCAGGTTAATGATGCGGTGTAGTATGTTGTTATAGGAGATTGGTCTGTGACACTCCATACTCCTGAAACACTTCTATGATTTCCCAGTTTCTTTTTAGCATTTCTGTGACAGTAAATGGCTTGATAGTATTTGGCAGCATTTGTTTTATTGTGCTTCTGAATTTTTTAATAATCTCTAAAATTACATCGATACCCCTTTAATGACTGGCGCATGTCTTTAGATGTTTTCTTAATCTAGGGAAGCTTGAGTTAGCCAATGAAAATACTGAAATGCATTATTTTACATGGCCAACTTAAATACATACTTCGGGGTTTGCAGTTTGTCGATGACATTTAAAGATTCCGTTTTCGTATCTCGTGGTTGTGTCTGATCTTCACCAATATTTTCTAACGCCTCTAGAGCATGCGAATTAAATTCTTGGCTTGCACTCTTGCTACAGCATGCACGTCTCAATGAGGACTAGAACAACACGGGAGCACTCGACCACTGCCCAGCTCTGTTGGGAGAACTGCCCATGGTCATTGGTGGGGTCAGCTGCTACCAGGTGGGAACCAGCTCTTGGCAACCCCACTTACGACAGAACTGTCCAATGCTGCCTCATGCTCACAACGGAACTTCAAAATGTTCTGTTGCATATTTGTATAACGCCCTGACCTACTGGCACAATTTTCAGAGGGTTTTCTTCTAAACTTAAGGAAAACTAATTTTTCAAGCTTTGCATGACTAGTGAAGTACTTGGTTTGCAATTTCTTTACCAGTACTACTCTTCAAGCTCGTGATTGTCATTTCATTTAATTCCTTGAGCACATAACTCAGGATACAGTTGTCAATTTCCTTACATGGAGATTGATACATATCCTGATAAGATAGACATACAATGTTCTGATAAAAGACCCATGTTTCTTTTTAAGAAAATGAATTTGGAAGTACACTCCCTGTGGCAAAACAGAAATATTTTTGTAGGATAAATATTGAATGTTTGGTTCTCTCACTGTGCCTAATATTTTGTCTATTAGCCTATTATCCAGAACTGCATCCTATCCAACAGCTAATAGCAAATATGAAACTTACTTTAAACATAAGTTAAAATTGTTCATGTGAGGAGTATTGCTGTTGACCGAATTACCGGGTTTGGCCGGAAATGGACAGCCAGATTCCTTATGACGACTACCCAGTGGTTTTCCTGCCTCACTGTGAGAATCCGCCAGCATGGATACCTCATCATAAGAGGGTATACCACCCAGACTGCAATAGTGAGATGACCCAGTTTTTGTCTCCAATTCTCATACTAAAGAAGCCTCCTGGAGCTCAGTTGGGATTTAACATCCAAGGAGGAAAGGCATCCCAGCTAGGCATCTTCATCGCCAAGGTGACTCCTGACTCTGATGCACATTGAGCAGGACTTCAGGAAGGAGACCAAGATTTAGCTGTGAATGATGTGGATTTCCAAGACACTGAACACAGTAAGGCTGTTGAAATTCTGAAGATAGCCTGTGAAATAAGCATGCGTGTGTGTTTCTTTCCCTCCAATTTTCATTGCCAAAAAAAAAAAAAAAAGGACTGTGCACTAGAGAGTTGTAACTCACAACCTTCCATGTAGAATCTACCTGGACCAAGCTAGCAAGGCCCCAGGGAAACTCAACTCTTGTTCCTTTCTAGCGTAGGAGAGTGAGAGAGTCGGGGAAGCCAACAGCATTACCCAAATTCATGACAGTATTCTAGGTAAGCTTCATTTTCTGAAAGAGAAAGGATAGTATTTTTAAAAATAACCTAGCAAATGTGGAACCCTGATTACAATAAACCCTAGCCTTTATTGAATACCACGTGCTAGGCACTTAAGCCCAACATTTCAATGAAAGTTTAGAAGTGAATAGAAAAGAGAATCCTGGGTGTCTTCTATTTAATCCAACTGGCTATTATCTCATCCTTGTACTCTTTCTTGCACTATATACTTCACACTCCAGTGGGATCCTGCTTTTCCTCCTTCTTACAGTCCCCCAAAAACAAGGAAAATAAATGATGTAGAAACATTAAAAAAAAGTTTTCATGTTAGATAAATTTCCAATAATTTGGGATGTTTGCTATGCTAGTATTATATTAAATGAATACTAGTTTGTGTCTGCGTGTATGTCAAATGTATTTTAAAATGAAGTTACTGGGTGAGCAGGAGGGGGAGGGGGAAAATGAAGTCACCATTATTATTGTTTTCAAAACTGAGGACATAACTGAAGAAAGAAATGTGACACAAGGTGGCATCTAACCCTTCAACTATGAATGTAGGAATGGAAACCAAACTTCACAGCAGGGTAGCCCAATAGCAGATTTCAATGAGGCTTTGGTCACACATGCCCCCACCCTCCCAACTTCCAACCAGTTCTGACACCCACTGAATCTCCCACGACTCTCTCTATTTTTCCACAAGGTTCAATAATTCTCTACAGTGAGCACAGATTTCACAGACAATATTCATGATTACAGGATTTATTGGGAGTGTTAACAGTTTACAAAATTTTCAGGTTACAATAACTCAAACAAGAGAACCTCTTCTCAGCCATGCCTGCAGGTCGACTCCTCTCTAGTTCTGGCCCATCAGCCACAGAACCAGCCTACTCTTCTAAAGTTATAAAGCTCTTTAAGGACTGCCTATAATTGCACTGCAGGCATGACACTCTACTGTAAGCCTTAGTCCAAAGGCACTCAGTTCTAGTTTCTTGGGTCAGGAAACCTCACTCCCCCAAATGAACTGCCAAATGAACTGTTACCACACACTCTAGAAACCAGCTTACGGCCCAAACACACTCAGTTTTATTTGCTCTGAGGGCTGGGCTGGGCTGGAACTCCACTGCTTTGTCCCATTCTGTTTCTTGCTTCTACTGCTGTCATTCCTCTGGTACTCTGAGGGTGTCACAGTTGTCTCCTACATCAAGGAGGTTCTACATGCAGCGATCATGGGTTCTAATCTAAAGGATACTCTCCAATCCTGGTTTTCCTCTCTCATTGGAGTTCACATTGATTGTTTGTCAGAGAGTGAGTAAGTCAAATCCTTGCATTTGTCATCCAAAGAGCTTTGTTGAAGCCAACTATGGATGTACAATACTGCTTTCTCAAAGTGTTCAGACATTTGTGATCTATTAGTACAGTTTACTCTTCTGTAGTAATTCCTTCTGTTGGATCCAGTTGCAAATCGATTGACCTTAGCTCAATTATCTTATGCTAACAATAAATCTAAATAAGACTTTAAGAAGAGTTTCCCTCTGAAGCTTGATGAAGTTATATTCCAAACTTTCCACTGAAACTCTTTAAATTAAAAGACAACTTCAAAATGCATTTTTTGAAATCATGTACATGAACATCAATTGTAAGCTAATCTTTTCATGAAGATAGAATGTGGTTTGTTGACATTTATATTTTGTTCATGAGTTACATTGTTTAACATTACAAAATATTGCACTGCATTTTACAGTGAACTTCTAAGTAAGGTTTTTAAAATAGGGAAATATTTATGTATCCAGTCAGAGAGCCGTACTGGTCATAATTTTTCATTTGAAATACTTTCGTGTTTCTTTAGACAACCTGATAAAATCTAAGTTTAACAAATAGTGTGAGTTTGTAGTTCATCCCCAGCTCGGTGGCCCCTTGCTTGTCTTTTCCTGTTTAGTTTTTAGCTTACTTGGTTACATAACCATTGCTTTTGCTTAAAGGTCAGCCAAGAGTAAAGTTATATCTTGCTGAAGGTGAGATGTAAACAATGTCTGATCTGGCCTGCCACTTTTCTTAAATCTTCTGCAGAACTTGGTGAAATTGTGCCAGTATTCATAAAAGAAGATTATGTTTCAGAATCTGTATTGTATTATTCAATAAATATTTCAAGGTGTCTGCAAACAGGGATTAATGGGTATTATGTTTCAGGAAACCAGAAAGGTATCAACCTGAAAATTAAATAAAACACTCGTGTTTGATGCTCATATAAACTGTAACTTAAAATAAAATGAGTATAAACGTTCTTTTCCTTTTGTTCCATTTTCCTGACATAATGCAGAATAAAATGAAAAGAAACAAAAATGAAGGGAGATTAAAAACTAACATTTGACCAACACAGGGAAAAGGGATGCCTTTCTTCAATCATCATTTCTACTCCGTGATGGTATCTACATGCAATGAAAATAACTGGAAGAAAATACATATTTCAGATGCTTAGGTGAAGATTTCTCTGACACAGTCCTGCATGTGAGTGCAATTGCACTTGGAAGTTTCTGAACATGAGGACAGGACCGCAAAGTTAGTAATTCAACTGGAATTTGGGGTGTAGGATTCCATATTCAAACTCACTGTTATCGAGTCATTCTTGACTCCTGGTGAACCACTGTAGCTTTTCAGAAACTGTAACTGATTCCCAGGAGGAGGAAGCCCAGTCCTTGTCCTGAAACATCTGCTGCTGGTTTTGAACTGCAGACCATGAAGATTGCGGTCCAATGTATAACCACTACACCACCAGGGCTCCCTGGGGGCTGGACTAGATTCTATATAAATTTCTCTGCACTTTAATATACTAAATTATTCCTGTCATTACTGAAAAAGTTTGGACATACTAAGTTGGATCTTCATTTAATACTTATACTTAATGTGACTTATTTTTTTAATTAGTTTTATTGGCATGAAACTAATCCTATCATTTTAGTTGTATAATCAAATAAAAGCAGGGTCGTGAAACCATTATCACAATCAATTTCAGAACATTTTCTTTTCCTATCCATTGTTGCTAACTTCCAGTTTCTCCCCCGCCGCCCCTGCCCCCCACACACACACAAATCTCTCCTCCCATCACTATTGGTTATTGTGCATAAGCTAGGCCCTGAAATGGTGGACTATCAACTATTTCTTTTTGATACAGTATTTCTGTGTATTCTTTCCATCTTGATACTTCCTGCATCATTTTTGCCTATAAAGCCTTCCATGGTCTCATAAACACATGAAAGTTGGGCATTGAACAAGACAGCCTAACAAATAATCAATGCATTAAAATTGTCCTGCTAGTGAAGAATACGCAAAGTTCCATGAACTGCCAAAAGAACAAACAAATCTGTCTTAGAAGAAGTACAGTCCGAATACTCCTTCAAGGCATGTATGGAGAGACTGGGCTCACTGCTTTGGACATGCTATCAGAAGAGACATGTCCTGGAGAAAGACATGATACCTGGCAAAATGGAGGGACCAGGAAAAAAGGAAGCCCCACTAGATGGATTGAAACAGTGACAAGGACAATGGACTCCAACAGAATATGGATTGTAAGGATGCAGCAGCAGGGGCTGCAATGTTTTGTTTTGTTGTGCATAGTGTTACTGGACGTCAGAACCAACAGCACCTAGCAGGAATAGTGGCCACTGTGATTCTGAGTGATCCCGTATGTGTCAAAGGGAAATTTTGCTATACTCTGTGTGGCTTTGGAATTCCATGTTTCCAGGTGAACACAAACTCCCAACCTTTTGATTGGCCGCCAACTGAATTAAGTGTTTGCACCAGTAAGGAACTCTTCTCACCATAGATTTCCTTAACCAATCTCATCTGGTTTAAAAGATCATTGACTACTTTCTCAGGTGTATGAATCCTGTTCTAAAAGTCTTCCTGGTCAATCTAAAACGTCTTTGTTTTCAATCCAGGAAAGTAGTTGGACTTAAATTCTTTTGGGTTCATCTGAAAAATCCATGCCCATTTTGTATTTTGGGAGGTTTATTTATTTCTTAAAACTGCATTAGTATTTGTTGCCGTTTGTTATTGTTGTTTTATATGATCCCTAGGGATACAAAATGAAACATCCTCACCAGTCTTCCTATGTCTAAACCCTTGGGTATGACCACGATATCAATCTCTCTTAGGGGCTTTCTTCTCTTCTGCTTCCCTCTCACTGTACCCAGCATAACATCCTCCCAGGACTGGTCTCCACTGACAGTGTGTCCCGAACATTTGAGATGAAGTCTTGTCATCTTTGCCTCTGAGGAAGCCTCTCAGCTGACCTCCTCCTTGTTCTTGTATCAGTCCATGATACTGTCAATATTCTTCTCCAGAAACACAATTCAAAGGCATCAATTCTTCTTTGGTCTTACTTCTTCAATGGCCAACTTTCATATGCATATGATGCCCTGGAGAATATTGTGACTTGGAATACTTTAGTCCTCAAAGTAACATCTTTGATTTCAAATATTCCAAAAAGAATCTGTGTAGCAGACTTACATTGTGTTAGTCCGGGTAGGCTAGAGGAACAAATTTTCATAGACATGCATATGGATATAAGGAAAGGGTTTATATACAAAAGGAATGGAACACTGAGAAAGCATCTTGACCCAGTCCAGTTCAAAGTCATAAGTCTGATATTAGCCGATACACCTGATACCAGTCTATAATATCTCCTTCTGACTCACGAAGTCACAGGTTAGTGGGTGCAGAATCCTGGAACTGGCAGGGGTCCCCCCATGGCTCCTCGCTTCCAGGGCTCAGGGTTCATCAACAGCATCCAGTGGTGGCAGAAGCAACTCATCCCTGGCAGGGGTCTCCATGTGGCTTCTCCAGCTTCGGAGGTTTGGCTGCATCAGGGAAAAGCCGTATGGCTTCTCTGGCTTCTGGGACGCTGCCATCTTATCTTGTCCATGATTCATCATCTCTGAGAATAACTCCCAACAACTGGGGAAGAAGCTTCTCATCTTCATGAGGAAAATATCGCGAGATTTCCCAGAAGTCTCAAGGGAAAGCCATGCCCACATAGAGGCCTCATTGGCTGCTCAATGGCTATTTCCAAATTAACAGGCTAGACTCCACCCCTACATCTCAGTCATAAAATTAACATAAGCACATGACTGCCACATACAAAATGCAATATCTGTTGATCTCGTGCTTGCTGCTTCCATGAGCATTGCTTGTGGATCCAAGCAAGATGAAATCCTTTGCTCCACTTGTCCTGATGTTACTTATTGGTACATTTGTGATATACTAGAAGGATGAAAAAGTCATTATATCCTGGGCTTCTTTTCACTCGGACTTATGCTGGCTAATAGAAGACTTTCTTTTTATAGATGACTTTTTTTAAGGCTTGTGGAAATAATTTCTATTGAAATGAAGAGCTATTACAAAGGTTGTACCTCCTGGTGTACTGTGTGCATGGAACAGAACACAAATGTCAATCTGTTTTTTAAAAAAGTTCGAGAATAACCACAGGGACCCAGCTTAAGTGTCATTTCTCCTTGATTTACATCACTCAGCCAGCCAGCAGAGCAGCTGCCCCGCAGGATCAGGGATGTGCTCTAACGCAGTCAGTGTTAGATCAGTGAATGCTCCTTCCCTTACTAGTATTGTCTCCTTGGTCTCACAGAAACCAAGACAGGGTTTCAGGGGACATTGTTTCATTGCAGAGTGAATGATCTGCCAAATCAGAGGATCCCCAGGCCAGCGATTTCTGCTTTTCTCATGCTAATGTCATTGGCTAGAGGCACTTGTAGTACATCCCCCAAAGTTTGGTGATTGGACTCCACCAGCCACTCCCCAGCAGCCTCTGTCAATGAAGATTACAGCCTTA
>PVJH01024195.1:0-33496 GCA_004026705.1 Nesogale talazaci | reverse complement strand
AGGAAGGGGTGGGGCAACAAGCACCAACTTCTCTTTCTTTCTTTTTAAAACAATTTCATTGGCATATAATTCATAGATCACACAGTCCAATAGTTCAATCATATTAAGAGTAGTTGTACAAAGATCATCACAATCAAGTTTAGAACATTTTCTACATCCTTACGCCCATCCTTGCTAGTACTCCATATTCCCCTAACCTTCCCTGTGCCACACCCCAAGGGGCCATTCCTCCAGTTCTTGTCCTGTAGATGTACCTATCCTAGACTTCATATATAGAAAAGAGCATTTAAAAAAAAACTACTGGGCTGAGCCCCAGTGGCGTAGTGGTTGAGTGTGGGACTACGGCCCACTGTGTTGGTGGTTCAAATCTCAAATGGTTGACAGTTCTCCAGGAGCAAGGCTGGGCCTCCTACTCCCACCAGAGGACAGTGATGTCCCCCCCCCAAATAAATAAATAAACTAACAATAATAATCAAGTAACTTGGAAAAACCTCAATTGAAAAGAAAGCAGAAAACGTTATAAACTAGAACAAATTTAAAATGAGTGAATAGGGAGATCAAATGATAAAATTTTAAAAACATCAGTTTTTCTGATATTTCCTCTGTGTGCTTTTCATTTTTTCCCCATGTTTGTCTGATGGTGACTTAGATTATGGATCTTTCTAGAAGCTTCTTTCCATTTGGGAAGATGTCTTCCTTAACAAACCACTCTCATCCAGACTCTACTTCCCAGGACCAGAGGAGGGGGAATTGGGAACAGGGTCCTGGAACTCCAGTTCCAGCCAGTTTCAGCCTTACCTGCCATCCTCCCCAGAGTATGGGCTGCACAAAGGGACAGTTAACTGACTGTTAGGCAGGGTTTTCTGAAAAAACAAAATCAGGACACTTATGATTATATATATCAAAAAGGATGTTTATATTGCAAAAAGGAAGAGATCAGCAAATTAGTCCACACAGCAGTACAGAGAGCTCAGTTCAACTTACTTTCACGGGACAGTTAATATCCGGAAGGTTCTCCAACCCATGCAGCCACCAGCCCATGGCCAAAGAAGCTGGCAGCAGGAAGATGAAGTAGTGAGGTGTAGCCGAGGCCAGTAGCACAGTGTGGTGATGCAGGTCGAAGAGGAGCCTCCCAGTATAGCAATGCAAAGTGACTGGCTGGAGCCGTGGCATCCGGAGTACTGGCAAGATGAATGAAGTTGGTCCACAGGAAGCAGGCATGGCAAGGTGGGGGTGGCTCCATGGCATGGAACAGCACAGCATAGTGAGGTGGTCCACCACAGTCCACAGTTGACTCGGCCAGGTGGAGCAGAAAGAGCACTGAATGACAGCACATTTGATGAGGTGCAGTAGCTTACTGGTCACTGAATGACAGCACATTTGATGAGGTGCAGTAGCTTACTGGTCCAATCACCGGGGGAGACAGACAGACACACAGAGAGAAACAGAGAGACAGAGAGCTGTTTATCTCCGTTGCACCTCCAAATGAGGTCATCAAGCTGTGACGAGCTAAACTCCATCCATATCGTCTTCTTAAAATTTTTTTCCCTCCACTACCACCAGGGCAGCGATGCCACAAAAAATATTTTTTCCCTCCATCTTACAGGTGCCATGTTGGCATACACACACACACACACACACACACACACACACACCTCTAATTATCACAGTCCACTCCTTGTCAAGGTGACACTTGTACACGATTCTTTTATGCACCAACAACATGAATGAAATCATACTTGCATCTAACACCATAAAGCTAGACTACATATAAATGGAAACACACTGAACCTATTTGTATCTGGTATTTTGAACATGAACAAGGGAAAGATATTCAATAAATATATATATCATGAATAAATACTGACAATCACAAACCTCGCCTTTGCAATTGATCACATGGACATAACTAATATGCAGAAGTGCCTTTCTCCACAACCCATTTGTCCCCAGCAAGCTCCTCAGCTGGTTGTGCTTCTTTACTTGGTGGGGTGACCCAGACCTTCATTCCTGAGAGATCTGGGTCATTAGCAGTCCTATCGGGATCGGGTTGCTGCAATTTACCATTTACTTTAATCACAGGGAATGGCAACATTATGAGAAAACCTAGGGGATCTCCTGGATCCCAGACATATCCTTCTTTACCTCCATTATGTAGTGCCGATTCAATTTCCCCTTGGAATCAGGATCAAGCACACCACCCTTCTTTACCTGTTGATCCAAAGGCACGAGGAGCCCCAAGTGGCCAAGCGGCATTCTTAGCTGCCAGTGCAATGGGATCTGTTCTGTGATTCCAGGGGGAAGAGTCCTTCCTTTGGACTCCAAGAGCATAGAGCTGTTGGGCCAGAAAGTAAAAAACGCTGCAAGTGGGTCATTAGAAGGAATAGTGAGTGGTGCCGCTCTGGCCTTCATCCCTTGGCTCTTGGATCCATGAACCCTGGCTATTGACACACAGTTCCAAATATTGGCTGCTGGTTTAGAATATATACAGCCTCCTGGAGGACATTGCCCCAGCCCTGCAAGGTGTTGCCACCTGGCTGGTGCTGCAGGTGTGCCTTTAGAAGGCCTTCCCTCATTCTGTCAAGTCAACTGCTTCAGGACGATGAGGAACATGGTATGACCAGTAGATTCTGTGGGCATGGGCCATTGATGCACTTCATTTGTTGTGAAGTGAGTTCCTTGATCTGAAGCAATGCTGTGTGGGATGCCATACTGGCGGATAAGGCATCCTGTAAGTCCACGAAAGGTAGTTTTGGCAGAAGCATTGCATGCAAGAAAGGCAAATCCATATCCAGAGTAGGTGTCTATTCCAGTAAGAACAAAATGCTGGCCGAGCCCTGGTGGCGTAGTGGTTGTGTGCGGGACTGCGGTCCACTGGGATGGAGGTTCGATTCCAGCTCCACGGAGCAAAGGCTGGACCTCCTACTCCCACCACCTGAGGGCAGTGATGCCCCAAAACAAGCAAACAAACAAACAAAAATGCTGCCCTCTCCATGGCAGAAGTGGTCCTATATAATCAAGCTGCCTACAGGTTGCTGGTTGATCTCCCAGAGAAATGGTCCTATGTCTTGGACTCAATGTTGGCTTCTGCTGCTGGTAGATGAGACACTCAGAAGTGACAGTGGCCGAGTCAGCCTGGGTGAGTGGAGGCCCCTTGTGTTAGTCCGGGTAAACTAGAGAAACAAATACACAGACTCTCATATGGATATAAGGGAATACTTTATACACAAAAGGAATGGAACATTGGCAAAGTATCCCAACCCAGTCCAGGACAAAGTCATAAGTCTGATATTACCTCCTATGTCCGATATCAGTCTATAATGTCTCCTTCCAACTCACGACGTCACGGGCCAGTGGGTGTAGAGTTCTGGTGCTGGCAGGGGTCCCCTCATGGCTCCTCGTTTCCAGGATTCAGAGTCCATCAACAGCATCCAGTGGTGCTGGTAGAAGCAACTCAGCACTGGCAGGTGTCTCCAGGTGGCCTCTCCAACTTCAGAGGTCTGGTTCCATCAGGCTAGGACATGTGGCTTCTCCTCTGGCTCCTTGGACGCTGCCATCTTGTCTTATCCATAGTTCATTGTCTCTGAGACTAACTCCCAACAACTGGGGAGATCGCATCTCATCTCCATGAGGGAAATAGCTCGAGATTTCCCAGAAGTCTCAGGAGAAAGCCGTGCCTACATAGAGGCCTCATTGGCTACTCAATGGCTATCTCCAGATTAACAGGCTAGCCTTCGCCCCTACATCTCAATTATGAAATTTGCATTAGCATACGACCGCCACACCCATGTTGTTGAATCTCTGCATAACCTCCATCCCTGCCACCATGTCCAGTTGTTCATGTACCCATTGAGCAATGACAGGAGTGGCAGAGGAAAGAGGAGGACTAGTCTCCACTGTATGCGTCATCTTATCCACTCAATTGTGAAAATCCTCCTCTTCAGAGGTAACCCTTTGGTGAGCACGCACATGAAACACAATTATCTTCACTTTCTTGGCCCAGTCAAGGAGGTCTATCCACATACGTCTTTCCAACCCCTCCTTGTCATCAACTTTCTTCTTTCCAAATCACGTCCCTTCCAGTTCCCGGACCATCCAGCCAAACCAAGAGCCGCATCCCAGAAATCAGTATGAAGTCTCACACGTGGCCATTTCTCCTTCTAGGCAAACCGAACCCCCAGGTGCACTGCTTGAAGTTCTGCCCACTGGGAAGATTTCCCTTCACCACTGTCTTCAGGGAGGTCCCAGGTAAGGGCCGTTAGTGCTACTGCTGCCCACTTTTGAGCAGAGCCTGCATATCTGCAGAGCCATCAGTAAACCGAGCGTGAGGTCTCTGTTTCTTGGTCAACTTGTCATAAGGAACTCCCTAGGAGGCCATTGGTGCAGACTGGGAGAAGGAAGGTACTGTGACAGGCCTTTGGGTCATTTCTTCATGCAACACACTTGTACCTTCAGGTCCTGCTTTAGCTCAATCTTGTACATACCACTTCCAATGAATGATGGGGTGCTGCTGTGCACACCCAGCTTTATGACTGTGAGTCAGACAATACTCAGTTCATGAAGGGCAGTTCAGGCCTTAATGGTGACTTTGTGACCCATGGTGAGGCACTCAGTCTCCACGTGGGCCTAGAAATGGGCCAAAAACTGTTTTTCAAAGGGGGAGTCATTGTCTGCTGAGGATGGCAGAGCTTTACTCTGAAATCCCAATGGTCTACGCTGTGATTCACCAAAAGGCCTCCACACTGCATCTCTGTGACTGACACCTCAAACACCATTGGATCAGCTGGATCATATGGTCCTCGTTGTTGGAACGGCTTGCACGGCAGCCTGAACCTGTTGCAAAAGTGTTTCTTGTTCTGGGCCCCCCTCAAAACTTGCAGCCTATGATGTCACTTGATACATAGGTCAGAGCGGCACACCCTTTGGTAGTCATCTAATCTGGTGTCAGTTTGTAGATTCAGAGTGTAGGGGTGGAGCCTAGCCTGTCAATCTGAATATAGCCAATGAGACCTCTGTGTGGGCATGGCCTTCTCCTGAGAATTCTGGGAAATCTGGTACTTCCTTCTTGGAGGCAGGAGACACTAGCTCTTTCAGCTCACTCCTATGGAGACACTCGACTGACAAGGCTGACTCCCTGTGAGACATTGCAGCTGACAAGCCACATGGAAGCAACCAGACCTCTGAAGGCGGAGAAGCCACAGAGAGCCCCCTGCCAGCGCTGAGATGCTCACAATGCCACTGGATCCCAAGACCTTCTACCCACTGGCTGTGATCATGCTGCATTTGGATTCTTTGCATGTGTTTCGTGAGTCTGAAGAGGACTTTACAGATTGGCATCAGACATATGGACTAATGTCGACTTAGGGACTTGATGTGGACTGAGCTGGGATGTTTTCTCAATGTTCATTTCCTCTTGCATATAAACCTTTCCCTTACATCCATATGGCTATCTCCATGAATTTGTTTCTGTAGTCTACCCTGGCTAACACACACTCAAATAAGGAATACGTTGCCTTCAAAATCTAAAGAGACCCACTAGACTTTGTGCCTTCTCTTTAGTTGTTGTGCCCTGGAGTGGGGGTGGTGCAGAAGCAATAGTTTGTCTTTCACTTTAGTAGAAATAGCTCAACATGCCCCACCCCACTGGACCCCTAGAAATTTCAGTGAAGTGGAAGGCATCTGAATTTTGGGGAGTGAATTTTCCATGCTCTTGCATGCAGATGTTGTATCGATGAATCTAAAATCTTTGATCTCTCTTCCCTAGTGGGTCCAGTCAGCATAATGTCCTCAATGTAATGGACCAGTGTGACATTCTGTGGAAGAGGCAGACCATCAAGCTCCCCTTGGACTCAATCATGGCCCAGGGCAGAAGAATGGATATAGACCTGGCAGAGAGTTGCGAAAGTGTATTGTTGCCCCTGCCAAATGAAGGCAAACTGCTTCTGGTAGTGGAGAAGAAGGCATTTGCCAGATCAGTAGCTGCATAGCAAGAGAAGTATTAATTTACTCAAGCAATAGGCCGCGTCTGGAATAGCAATGGCAATTGGAGTTACCACCTCATAAAGTTTATGATAATCCACCATCATTTTCCAAGATCCATCTGCTTTTTGCACAGACCAAATAGGTAACTTAACTGGGGCGGTGGTAGAGATCATCACTCCTGCCCTGTATCCTTCAAGTCTTCGATGGTGACACTGATCTCTGCAATCCCTCAAGGAATGCAGTATTGCTTTGGTTTTCTATTTTCCTAGGCAATGACAATTCTAATGATGTCCACTTGGCTTTTCCTACCACCCTAGCCCTTATTCCACATTTCAGGGATCCAATATGGGGGTTCTGCCAGTGGCTAAGTATATCCATCCCAATGAGGCATTTTGGAACTGGGGAAATCATGACAGGATGGGTTTGGGAACCCACAGGACCCACTGGGAGACGTACCTGAGCTAGAACTCCATTAATGACTTGACTTCCATGTGCCTCTACTCTGACCGATGGGCCTTAGAAACAGTTTGAGTCTCCTGGAATTAGTGTCAGTTCAGATTCAGTGTCCAGCAACCCCCCCCCCCCCCGCCACCAAAGTTTGATTGTTTCATTTCCCTCAATGAACAGTCCCTTTTGTGAAAGGCCACAGGCCCCTTTGAGTAAGGCTAAAAGAGTAAGGCCACTGACATGTGGCAGAGTCCTCCTGCAAAGGGCCCCTCCCTTGTCTTCATTCAAGGCCTTGTGGGTCTGTCAAGTGACTCTAGTCCAGGAATTATTGAGGGGCCGTGACTCTCTGTTCTGGTGATTTGAGTTGAGTTGCTGTTTTCCGGATCTCACATTCTTCCGCCTGTGTAGATCATACAACTATTTAGTGGGTGTCCCACGTGTTTCGCTCCGAGGGACACCGTGGCTAAGCAGACAATGCCGTAAGCCCACACGCGACAGGTTGCGCTGATTCCAACGGAAACCTTGCGTCCATGACTCTAACCACGCCCGTCTCGTCTCTATTGATTCAGTGCTGACACCTGCCCCTAGCACCCTGGGGCCCAATCAGCCCCATGGCAGGCAAATGCCGTAGTTCGCTTAAGGCAGTTCCCGCTGTTCAACCTGGTGCGCATCAGAGAGCAATCGCAGGGGTCTTCAGAGGTGCTGGGCCCCTGTCACAAACTTGTTCCGGATGGTTGTGGGGAAAGGTATGTCCTCAGGGCACTTCTTTTATGGGCCTGAGGGGCTATCCTGATAGATCCTAATATACCAAATGAGTGAGGAGGGAGATCAAACGACAGCACGGTCAATAACAACCACTTTTCTGACATTTCTTCTTTCTGGCTCTCATTCCTTCTAGCAGTCTAATGGTGACTCAGGTTATAGATCTTTCTAGAAGAGTCGTTCCTTTGGGAAAGGTGGAGCACTGGCTGAGTTCCCCCAGGGCACCTTTTATCTGACCTTTCCCTGCGTCTCCAGCCCCAGGAATTAGGGCTGGTCGGCCGCCTGCTCTGTGGGCCAGGCTGGCCCGCGGCGTCTCCGCACTCTGACTTGGGACAGAGAGAATACCTCCTTTCAGAACTCTGTGTAGCACTGGGGGAGGATTGAAGAGGAGTCCTGGGGTCCTCGGGAGACTGCCAGACAAAGCTACCTTGTCATAAAGGCTCCCAGGGGACAGGGACCCCACTCCCTGGTGAGAGTCCCCCCCTCCCCCCCAAAGGGCTCTCCAAGCAGCAGGAGCCAGCTGCTCCCAGGTCTGGGCTGTTAACCTCACTGGGGCTGGAGGAATGGAACTGGGGGTCCTGGTGAAGTCCTTGACTGCTTCTTGACCCTTTTCTTTGCAATCATAAGGTCCCGGTGGTTTCTGATGTTCTCAGAATGGCCCCAGTACCATGAGACTCTAGGTGACCTGGCCATGCCCACCTCCCTAGTCTCATCCTGCCTTTCACCTCCCCTGCGCACTCATTGTCTCTCTGCGGATCTCATTCCCCACTCCTCTGGGGGCTTTGAACCTCAGGCCTTTGAGTGTGGTGTGCCGTTCCTTCGGCCTGCAATGCCCTCCCTTGTGCTGTTCACATGGTTGCCCCTGCCCACCCTCCTTGGACCTGCCTACCCAAATGCCTCCGCATAGTGTCCCGTTTATAGCCCTTCTCATTCCAGTGCCCCCCACCCGCCGACTCTTCAGTGGGAGAACGTGTCTGTTTCATCAGCTTCCACATCTTCAGACCCCGAGCAGCGCTGAGTGCATAGGCTGCGGGCAGTGGAAAGTGGTTGACTGGCTGAAAGGTTCCCAGTTCCTGGAGGAGTCCAGTTTCTTTTCGCGTCACGTAATGAGTCAAAGGCATGCCCGGGGCTTGTCCTGGCATCTGTTTTGCTCCACGGCTTTGTTGTTGTTGTTAAATGCCACTGAGTTGGTCCAACAGAAGGAAACCCTGCCTGGGGCTGACTGTCCTCACAAGAGTTCCTCTGCGAGAACCCGTGGTGTCGCCAGTGTGTCAGTCTACCTCGTTGAGAATGGTCTGCAAAGGGCAGCCCTCTTCTAAGTGGTAGTGGCCCAAGAGCGGGTAGCTGCCTCCACCAGAGGCCTCACCCTAGACATCTGTCCTCCTGAAGAGGCCCGGGGGTTTGGGGGGGCAGGGTGAGACTCGGGGGAAGAGCAGGGAAGACGAATGAGAGAGGGGAGCAGAGGGTGAGTGTGGGCCTGTGGGTGTGTAACTGGGACATCAATAAATGATCAGCAGCAGGGATAACCAGCCGGTGGGGGGTGGGGACCCAGCATTGATCTCATCCACCCTGGGCAGAAGTCGGTCGACCCAGGTCCCCAGATGGGAAGGCCTCTTGTTTCACAGTCGCTTGATTAGCGTCTTAACTGAGTGGCCGGCTGGGTCCCCGTGAGTCCCATTGGGGGGGGGAACTAATGTCGTGATTCATCACAATTGGTGCCTGACCCCACCCCAGGGTCAGGATATGGGTGCGAGGCTGAGGGAGCCTGGGTGCGTTCTGGGAGCCGGGGGGATGGCAGTGAGTTGTTCCTACACGGCAGCGTGCCTCCTTTACTGATGGCTGACCCACTGGCAGGCGTGCTGTAAGCTTCTGATGTGCATCATCGATTCCTTAGGACCAGCATCTATGATGAGCACGATGACGGGGGCCTGTTTTTCTGAGGAGGAAACTGAGACTCAGAGCTGTGAGGGCCTGGGAAGCTTTGGTTGTGTCATCCCAGGAGGCCTGTGTCTGAGGAGATGGCCCGGGTGGGGCTCACGTCAGCTTCAGCGTCAGCATCAGTGGTTTTGTTAAACAAGCGGTTAAGATCTCCAGGGCCTTAGGATGCTGGTGCATCAGCAATGGGGAGGGAGATGAGGAGCAAGGCGGTGGCCCATGACAGTTAGGGATTATGTTGACGAGATAAACCTGGATAAGGCTAGGGGTGGAACTGTCGATTGAGCTGCAGCTCCAGGACGCCTCCTTGGTGTCATAAGAGAATCCTCTCTGGCCCTTCACCTCCTGCAGGAGCTGCAGGCTGCATCTGGTTCCTCGGGCTCCTGCTGGGTCTCCTGCCGATTGCAGGAGCCATTAGTGGACCGCCGACAGTGGATTCACTCTGCCGACTTCTGATCTTTGCATCCACCAGCCTGGGCCCGCCTCTTGTCCCACTTCCTCTTCATCAGCCTCTGTGAGTCAGGAGACGTCTGACTTACCGAAGTCTCGACTAGACTGAAATATCCCGTTCCTACGGCTATAAAAGTTGTGCCTTGATCTAAAGCTCTTCGGATCCTGTGGTGGTTACGTAATCTGGTGCCAACTTGAGAGTATTAAGAGTAAAGGGCGGAGTTCATTCAGCCTGTCAATCAGGTCGCTGCTGACGACCTCGTTTGGAGGCACGGACGACCTCGTTTGGAGGCACGACAGAGATAAATAGCTTGCTGGAGACGGGTCAGGCACACGCTCTGCTATGTAGTCCCCAGAACAAGATACATGGAGTTCCTCGAGAGCCCTGGAGCTGGAGGAGCCACGTGGAGACCCCTGCCAGCACTGAGACGCTCACATCACCGCTGGATCCCCAAGACTCTCCACCCACCGGCCTGTGGTTGTCCTGCATACGGTGTCGTTGCATGTGTTTCGTGAGTCTGTAGAGGAATTTATAGATTAGTCTTGGACACAGTGGTTAATAGTGGATGTATGGACTTGATCTGGGCTGGCTGGCATGGCTTTCCAATATACACTTGCTCTTTTCTTAATGTAATAAATCATTTTGTTGGGGGATCATACAGGTCTTATCGGATCAATGCATACATCAATTATATGCAGACCACATGTGCACATTTGTCGCCATCATCATTCTCAAAGCATCCTCCTTTTACTTAGGCCCCTGGTATCAGCTCCCCATATCCCTCCCTCTTCACTCTCCCTCCCCCATGAACCCATACTTTACAAATTGTCATTATTTTGTCATAACGCACACTGTCAGATGTGTCCCTTCACCCACTTCTCTATTGTCTGTACCCCAGGGAGGAGGTTCTATGTAGATTCCTGCAATTGGTTCCCCCTTTCTACTCTGCCTTCCCTTCACCCTCCCGGTATCACCAATCCCACCACTGGTCCTGAAGGGATCATCTGTCCTAAATTCCCCATGCTTCCCACTCCTATCTGTACCAGTGTCCATCCCCTGGTGTAGCTGGATTTGTAAGGTAGAATTAGGATCATGATAGTGGGAGGGAAGCGATAAACTTCTTTCTTACTCACATTTGAGTGTCCATGAATTTGTTTCTCTGGTCAACCGGGACTTACACAGACATACAGCACATTCATGTGTCATACAGCTCTTGCTTCTCTAGAGACCCCATACTAATGAATGACTCGTCTTTTGAGACTTCCCTGCAGAGAGTGCAGCTGGCCTCTTTCCCTGGAGGTTTCCTTTGGAGACCAACCACCGCAGACCTTGGAGTTACCCAATGACTTGTTCAACTGCTAGATGTCCAGGCCCCAGCCTCAGGGAACGGTGTCTCAAAAACGCCAGAGATCCAATCAATTCTGACCTTCCGACTCACAGTGACTCTTCGGCCAGGGCAGGGCTCTCCTGGTCAGTTTCTGACCCTGAGCATCTCCACAGGGGTGAAAATCCTCGTCTTTCTCCCCTGGAGAGGCTGGTGGCCTTGAACTGCCGACTGTGTGGTCTTCGGCCCAACGAGTGACCCGCTGCGTCCAACTCCTCCAAACCAAACAGGAAACACCCACCTTCAACGTTGCGAACATCAAGGATTTGGACCCATCTGGCAAGTCCGGCTTTACCACTTCAGAGGCAGGAAATCAGCCCAGAGTCCTTGAGGTTTGCTTCACCCGAGCTCATCGAGAGCTCAGACAAGGGGGCTGGAACCACATCTAAAATCCTCTGGCCTGCCCCTATGAAGTCCCCCACCCCACCCCCAGTTCTTGCCCTTTCGGACCCCTGCAGCCTCAGAGAGAAAGCTGAGGGGCTTGGTGCCAACTGTTGAAAAGATGCTTGCCAAGAAAGCAAGCCTGGGACTTGGGGCGGTTCAGCCTGCGCTGCACATTTGGGGAAACTGAGACCCTCGAAGGTTAAGGATCTGGCTGAGAGCATACAACAAGTCTGTGTGGAGCCAGTTTAGCCACTTGTTATGACATCTAGCCCCTTGGGGTAATGGGCTGGCATGCCACCCCAGGACATCACTGTCTACTGCCAAGTGCCTGACACGATCCACAGAAGACAAACACATAAAGCCACTGAAATCAGGGGCTTCGTGTTTTTCAGCTGAGTTGAGGGGCCTGAGTGCCTGGCTTAGTGCCTGACAGATAGCAGCTGCTCCGTTAAGATGTGTTGAAATTTGCGCTGAGTGCCCTCCATGGTGGAGGAGACACACCACCTGGGAGGGATTCAGTGGGCAAGACACGTGCAGCCTTGTTTTCGGGGGACACGGGGGTGGGTAAGGGTGGCTCACAGCAGGTCAGGCCTCTCTCTATGACCTGGAAGTCAAGAGAAGGAAGGTGGATCCGGGGCCCACTGTCCAAAGAAGAGGATGGTTAGCTTCTAACTCACCCTACCATACCAACACCTTGGTTTGACCAATCTGTGGTGACCCTTTGTCGGGGACATACTTCCATCAGGAGTGGCCAACAGAAGCCTTCAAGGTCAGATAGGTGATGGAATAGTGAGTCTGGAGGAGTGGAAGGCATATGGGTGTGGAGGGGACTGTGGTCAACATATTGAGGAATTGTGTCAAAAGTAAACTCTAGCTTATCTTAGGACCAAGTTTGGCCCTGGCCCAGGGGGTGGCATGGTCAGTTTTCTCATTCTGCAAAGCTCTGGCCAGAGAGCTCGGAGGCCAGGACTTACTGCCGTCCCTCTTCCCAACGACTGTGTGACCTAGGGTCAATCTGTGGTCCCCGTCTCCTGATTTGCCTTAGGCAGAGCTGGCCTGGGAAGCCAGGAAGCTGCCTGACAGACCCTACCCTGCAATGAGGCTGCTGGCATTTTAAAAGTGCCTGGGAGGCTACCCAGCACCACCCCCTACCCCCCCACCCCCAACCCGTCTTCTGGTGGTGGCCGCACTCCACAGCCACAGTGAGTGAGCTGGCAGAGCTGAGCCTGCCGCACGGGCCACCTGCAGAGCCCTCCACAGCTGGGGAGATTAGTCTCTTCCACTAGACAACACCCATTACCATGTCCCAATAGCCATCACTTCCGCTAGGAGAGCCGCAGATGAGATATCGATTGCACTGACCCCAGGCGAGCCCTTTCCCCAGCCTGAGAGGCCTGCAGATCAGCCTGTGCCTGGCCCAAGCGGGCAGCTGTCCTCACGGACGGACAGACGGACGTCACAGGCTAGTGCCTGGGTTCCAGGTGAAATTGCCAGAGCTCCCCCAGCAACTCCTGCCCCATCTACCCTCCACTCCCTGCACTCCCGTCCCAGGTGGGCTGGCCTGGCCTGGCCTTCCCATGGTGTGAAACCTACTCCACCACCTGGACTCTGACCATTGTTCTCTATGTGCTGATGTCGAGATGGGATGCACGCTTCAAAGAGCGTGGGCACGTGTGTAGGGGGCCAGTGTGGAACACCAAGGCTGGATCAAGGGAGGGGGCTGGAGGCCAGTGTTGGGGGAGCTTTGGGGCAGGAAGTAGCATGAGCTTGTCATGTCCATCGTGGTCCTCTTGAGTGTCCTGCGCAGGCACCCCGGCCTTCTGGCCGTTCCTTCATTCTGGCCCCTGGAACACTTGGGATGGAAAGGGCGGTGCCCTCAGATCAGCGTTACAGGTGCTGGTGCCCTCCAGGCTGTGCTCAGGAGACGCAGCTGGATGTGAAAATGAAGACAGGGCATAGAACAGAGGATGGGGCCCTGACCTTAGAAAGAGGAACATACAACCTCCCTTCCTGCGTGACCTTGGGCCAGTTGCCTTGCTGTTCTGCACTTCAATTCCTCCTTACAAAGGAACTTTATTATGATGATGGAGAATTTTGAAAGTACTCCAAAATATGAGAATATTATAATTCATGCCCTCTTATGCATCCACCCAGGCCAAAGTCAACCCGTCCTGTCTCCACTACACTGTTTCAAAGCAAATAGAGCATCTGTGATGTCATCTCTAAATATGTTAGTATGAATCTCTTAGAGATAAGCTTGTTTTAAAAAGACTGACCACAATATCACTTCCACACGTAAAAAATTCTCACTCCAGTTCCCTCATAGCATCTCCTCTCTGATGCTTGATATTTATATTATTAAGAACTCACTGCCATCAAGTTGATGCCAACTCAGAGCACCCTGTAAGACAGGGTAAAACCACCCCTGGGGGCTTCTGAGACTGTCACTCTTTGTCGGAGTTGAAAGTCTCATGTGTATCCTGAGGAGAAGCTGCCGGTTTTGAACCGCTGACCTTGCAGTTAGATGTCAGTTTAACAGTTTATTTGAATCGGGCAGATGAAAGGCTGCACTGTGACTGATCGGTGCATCTTCCAAGAACCCAACCAAATCTGCTGCCATGAAAGTTGCTTCCATGGCACTGCAATCCCATAGGACAGAGCAGAAATGCCCTGGAGGGCCTCTAAGACTGGAATCCTGGGATAAGCTCTCCACGGCTTATTGTGTACTGTGCATTGCTATGATGCTCCGCCACTGTCGTTTTAAGGACCAACAGGGTTGTCCGTGGTAGATTGGTTTCAGCAGAGCTGCCAGACTCACACAGACTAGGAAGCAGAAAGTGGTCCATGCCTGGTGGCGATGCGTGAGTGAACGTGTGTGAAAAACCTTATAGATATCAGTGGAACAGAATCTGAAATAGTACCAGGGGAGGACGTGCCCCTCAGATTGGAAAAGTTGTTAACATACCCTTGGGGAAGAGCTGCCTTCTTAGAGCGGAGTTGATTCTAATGACGTGCGTGGAGCCAAGCTTTGGGGTCTTCATTTGCTCATGTGGCATGACTTGAAATGAGAGGCAACAGGTGCACACCTCCATTCATAATCAGAACAGGGCATGTAGGAAATACAAAGCTAGGCAAATCGAGAGGCATCAAAATGAAATGGATTGCATCAAGATCAGTCTCCCAGACACTGGTGAGCTGAAACGAAATAGTATGGGCCATTGTGAATCAGACAACCATATGGTCCACTATGTTGGCATTGACAAGTGGAAGAGGGAAGCCACAGTCCTCTCTGTGAAAGAAACATTGCAAGGTCCATACTAATGCCTAGGAGTGTCAGGGAGATGTGAAAATGGCAAAGATGAAGGATATACAGGTGGACTTCACCAGATGGAATACACAGAAACCCATGAGACTGCATCTGTGGATTGCTACGAAGATGACACTTGATAACTTCAGTTAGAATATGGTCAAAGACTGGCAGTGAAACAGATTTCCATATGCTTGTAAGCAAGTTCCACTTGAAGCTGAAGAAACGGAAAACGAGTTCGCTAGAGACAAAGAACAAACGTAAGCAGACTCGATTCACTAAACCAGACCAGATGAGTTGTGGGATGATCTCAGACATCCTATATTAAACATGTAAAAGATTCTTTAAGCTGAGCCCCGGTGGCGTAGTGGTTGTGCGTGGGACTGCGGCCCACTGGGATGGAGGTTCGATTCCAGCTCCACGGAGCAAAGGCTGGGCCTCCTACTCCCACCGCCTGAGGGCAGTGATGCGCCCACCACCAAAAAAAAAAGATTCTTTAAAAAGAAAGAAAGAAAAAAACAGGGAGGAGAGGAAAATGGCATCTAGGTAAGATCCACTCAGCCCGGAGCTCCTGCTGCCAGACCAGAAAAGAGGGAGGGAAAGGGAGCAGACTTAAGGTGTTCCAGGACATGAATGCAGCATGACAGCATGGAGCGGGGAGTCAGTGGAGGGGTCAGAGAGTCCAGCCCCAATCCCAACCATGAGGACAGCTTCCCCTACCACCACCACCACCCCCAGAAGAATTTGCTTTAGAGGACAGCAATTACACTCAAGGGAAGAGGGGCATGTCTGACCAGAGTACACAGGAGCAAATGAAAGGGGAGGAAGAAAGAGTGGAACACATCCTGGCCCACCAAGCTTTGAGGACGATCTCTCCACTGGACGACAGGAAGAAGGACGGGGGTGTTTGGACTGGAGGAAGAATCGTGACTAGCCACCACCAGGCAGATGGCACAAAGTGAAGAGGACTTGAATGAAGCACTTTCCGAGGAGGATCAAAGCCAACAGCCTTCAGGACGATTGCACCTTCACATCAAGAAAACAACCATCCCCTCTTCCCCCCCTCTCCCCCAATAAGCAAGGTCATGATCAATGGGGAAAGGATCAACCCTCACGAACACCGCAACCAGGAAATCAAGCCACATCACACATCTGCCCCACAAGATCTCTTTAAAGCGTTCAAAGACAACGCTGTCGCTCTGAGGACTAAGGTGCGCCTGACCCAAGCCATGGCGTTTCCAGTCTATTCATCTACAGGTGAAAGCTGGACAATGAATAAGTAAGGTGGAAGGGTTGGTGCAGTTGAATGCTAACCGTGTCTTGGAAGAAGTCCCGCCAGGAGGCTCCTGAGAAGCACAAGTGGTGAGAGTTTGTCTCACAGACTTTGGACATGGAGTCAGGAAGGACAAGCCCCCGGTGAAGGACCTTGTACTTGGTAAAGTCCCTGAAAAAGAAGAAGTCCTTCAGTGCGGGGAAAGGACACAGTGGCCGCAACCATGGGCTCCCACGTGAGGAGGGTGTAGGCCCAGGCCGTGCTTCATTCTGAGAAACGGAGGATTCCTGTGTGTGAGAACCATCCCAATGGCATCTAACAGCTTCCTCATGTAGGAAAGTCCACGGACTGCCACACGCGGTCCCTCCCATCGAGGGGCTGCCAGGTTAGAACCGCCGACCCTTTGCTGAGCATCGGAGCGCTTAGTCGCTGTGCAGTGACATGAGGGTCTTCTGAGGTCTTTTAAGGCCCGTTCCATCTATAGATTCCCACCCATGTCTTCCCTCCTGGCTCTTTGTTTGTTAAGAAACCGGGTTGGCGACTATCAAAAACTATAGCATCTGGGGTCTGTGAGGCTTGAAGGCAAACAAGCGGCCGTCCAGCTCAGAAGCAACAAAGCCCCCATGGAAGAAGCTCACTAGCCTGTGTGATCACAGGGTGTCGATGGGGTCAGGTACCAAAGAGCAAAAAAATCATATCATTGTGAATGAGAGGGAGTGCGGAGTGGAGACCCAAAGTCCATCCATAGGCAACTGGGCATCTCTTACAGAAAGGTCTCTGGAAGACCAGTCAGTCAGGGTGCAGTATAGCACCGATGAAATATACAACTTTTTGGGCTGAGCCCCGGTGGCATAGTGGTTGTGCACGGGACTGTGGCCCACTGGGATGGAAGTTCAATTCCAGCAGGAGGCAGTGATGCCCCCCCCCCCAAAAAAAAGAAATATACAACTTTTCTCTAGTTCTTTAATGCTTCCTCCCTACCACTATCATGATCCTAATTCTACCTTACAAATCTGGCTAAACAGAGGATGTACACTGGTACAGATAGGAACTGGAAACACAGGGGATCCAGGACAGATAAATCCCTCAGGACCAATAATGAGAGTAGCAGATACCAGGAGGGGAAAGGGAAGGTGGGAGAGGAAGAAGGAACAGATAACCATGATCCACATCTAACCCCCTCTCTGGGGGATGGACTACAAAAAAGTGGGTGAGGAGAGACATCAGACAGTGTAAGACACGACAAAGTAATAATAGCTTATAAATTATCGAGAGCTCATGAGGGAGGAAGGGGGGAAACGAGGAACTGATACCAAGGGTTCAAGGAGAAAGAAAATGCTTTGATAACGATGATGGCAACAAATGTATAAATGTGCTTAACACAATGGATGGATGGATGGGTTGTGATGAGAGTTTTGTGACTCCCAATAAGATGATTTTTTTAAAAAAGAAAAGAAAATGGGTGATAACTTCTGGAGAATCCCTGCAGTCTGGATTTCAATGATCGCGTCCCTGTGGTGGAGTGCCACATGCCCTGTTGGTACCATTTGGGGAAACAGCCTGGGCTGAGTGCTTCCTCTGTTCAAGGTGCTTGGTCTATATGCTGCTTCCTTCCACCCCTGTCTCAGTCCTGCTTGGTAGATCTCAACTCGAGGCCCTCCCACAGGTTAGGAGACTTGCTCTAGCCCAGTGTCTTCCTGCCTCATGTTCTCCTTTTTTTTTTTGGGGGGGGGCATCACTGCTCTCCGGTGGTGGGAGTAGGAGGCCCAGCCCCACTGCTGGAATGGAACCTCCGTCCCAGTGGGCCGCAGTCCCGCGCACAACCACTACGTCACCGGGGCTCAGCCCTCATGTTCTGCTTTAATGCTGGCCATTCCTAGTTTTTGTTTTGAGTGTGTATAAATAAAATACTATATATACATATATATATATAATACAACTATACATACACACCATGCAACATTTGTACATTTTAAGTATACACCCTGGTGAATGTTAGTTGTGGAATCATTACAACTGTGTACCTATATACTCCAATATAAGCTGACCTGAATATAAGTCGAGGCACCTAATTTTGTCACAAAAAAGTGGGGAAACTTATTGACTCAAGTATAAGCCTAGGGCGGGAAATGCAGGAGCTACTGCTAAATTTCAAAATAAAAACAGATACCAGTAAAATTACATTCATTGAGCCATCAGTAGTTTAAAATTTTTTGAATATTCATTTCAAAGAAAAACAGTAAACTAGCTCTGTGAGTGGGAAAGAGGGTCAACAAAAACAATATGGTATCAAGAATAATTTTAAAAATACAAAAACCTTAGCTCAATCAGCACCAAGCTAAAACACAAGAGTTAAAACCCATCAAACTAGATTCCTTCTCCTCATCTGTATGTCCAAACAGAGCTTCAGCTTCAGCTGGTGTGAGGTTGTCAACATAGACGTCGTCATCATCACCGAGTTCACTGTCATCACCGTCACTGCTGTCATTCTCACGCAAGTGCTGTCTTCACTGCCGTCCGTAGCACTACTAAGGCCACATTTCTTGAAGGCGCAGTGCGACATGTCATCTGGAATTTTCCCATGCATCACGAACCCTCTTTGCTATCAATTCTATGTTGCGCTTCATCAGATTTCCAACTTTTGTCAGTCAGACTTGACCAGATGACATCCATTCATGCCACATCTTTCACACATGGTCCTTGAAAGGTTTAAACACATATCCGGGAGCTGCAATACAGATGCAAGCCCACCTGGAATAACGGCCAAAGTAACTTGAGAAGACTTTGCCAATTTACTTTTTATGTCATCAGACGTGTGGGCTCTGAACATATCCCAAACAAGCAATGATAGTTTTTTTTAAGGCTGCTCCTGTTCATCTGTTCCAAATTTCTTCCAGCCATTTTTTGTTCCGTCTTCATCCATCCAGCTTTTAATATGTGCACACACTATAATTCATGGTGAGAATTTGACCTTTTTTTTTTTTGCATCACTGCCCTGGTGATGGGAGTAGGAGGCTCAGCCTTTGCTCCTGTGAGCTGGAATTGAACCTCCATCCCAGTGGGCCGTAGTCTCGCGCACAACCACTACGCCACCGGGGCTCAGCCCCGGAATTTGACCTTGGTAGGCAAGGTCTTTCTTTTAAAAATAATGACAGGCTGCAGCTTAATTCCATTAGCCAAACATGACAGAATGACTGTGTAATTTTTTTTTTTTTTTTTGCCTTTCCTGTCGTTCTGAGTAAAATAGCTTTGTCTCCCAAACTTGCTACAGTTCTGTTGCTTGGAAGTCCAAAAGTCATAGGTGTCTCCTCCATATTCCCAAACATCTCCAGGTCATAGTTATGGACCCTTCTTTGTTTTATGATGAATGAATGGGATGACATCACTTTTTCATCAAGGTCTTTTGGCAACTTTTGTTCTTTGCCACAAACATACGGCAAACCTATTCATGAAGTGGATACACCATCCCGCTGACAACAAAATTTCAATGCCTGGTGCTTTTAATTTGTTGCCTTTAGCCATTTGAAGGGTGCATACGTGAATTCCCGTGTGTGACACAGTCACCATTTTGTCAACACTCCATGACACGTGTATGCAGTTCACTCTCTAGAGCCCCGTATGAAGCCGTTAAACCACGTCGAGCTGATTTTTGCCTTTGAAAACTTTCCCAACTCAGCTTTCATTTTTCTGCCCCTCCTTCACTTGTCTTTCATCAACGTCACGTTCCCTGCTTGCAATACTGTTATTGCTTTCTTCCGCACCAGTTTGAGACCAATTTCGTATGACCTGCGTCTTTGTTTTGGTCCAGGATTAGGAGTAGTGTGATCCATTTCTCACAGGACTTTTAAAAAAGACTTTGAAAAAGAATGCTGTACCACAGCGATTGAATTCTCAAAATATACTGTAAGCCCCAATCCAAAAATAAGCTCGTTAGCTCTTAAAAGAGGTCAAAATAAAAACGGTGGTGGCCAGGCGACTACGGGTATACGTGTAAACAAATAAGATCAATTGGCAATAGAATGCAGCCAGAAAGATAGACTTCACCATGGAAAACTGATGACCCTCCCCCCTCCAAATAACCATACTCCGAAGACCCCACAAGACCCATAACACACTGGATCACCAAGAGAGTTGACAGTAATTCAGAGTTTGGAGAGTTTGGTATGATAATATACCAGAATGTGATGACGTGACTATGTTTGCAGAGAGCAGCCCGTGTCAGAGCTCATACTACACAGGCTGCATTGTGTTCGCACGGTGTTCCTGCGTAAGCAGCGTTACCGCATATGTATGGGCTATGTCATTAGTCACAGCACTGGAGCAGCTACATTGCACATTCATCTGACAAGCATGCGCGCGCCCAGGTACCGGCACACAGAAGCGGGCAGGTTCTTGCCCAGTTGGGCATGAACAACACAGAGGCAGGGGACCTGCAGGAGAAAAGAAGAGCGTGATGTCATCGGACCACCCACAGAGGTTGCAGATGAGCGTGAGAGACCAGAGGACACCCTGCACTGCACCGGATGACGGTAAGTGGGTCCCTCCCTGGAGTATAAGAGAAGGAGGGCTTTTCAGCATGAAACGTGCTGAGAAACTTGGTTTACACATGAGTATATACTGTAACTGTAGTATATTTCCATCACACACACACACACACACACACACACACACACACTCCCCCAAAGACTTCATCCCCATTTTCAGTTACTTCACACGCTCACTTCTCCAAAAGAAACCCCCAAGATCACTGCTATGGACGCTCATAGCGACCAGATAGGACATCGTAGGGCTGCTCTTAGGGGTTTCCAAGGCCTCATGTTAGTGAAATCTAAATATTAGTGTGTTTTAGTGATTTGGAGATTCCATCCATTATTTTTATAATGAAAAAGATATTCAAATTCCACTTCTGGCCACAGAGGAGGAGAGTGAGATGGTCCAGAATCCTCCTTCCCATGTAAGCAATAGAAACCTGAGCCAGGGAAGCGCTATCTTCAGACATTCAACAGGCAGTCTGAGGCCATGGTTCTTAAGAAAGGGGAAACAAAGAAAGCCGTCCCATCATCTCGCCCTCTGCCTGGAGGTAATCTCCCAATTGCAGAATGTGGCGAGACACTTAAGAATCCAGTGATTTTGGTGCGAGGAGGCAAAGATGGAACTGGGGGTGGCCAGGCAGCTGGAAGGTGTGAGTCGGGAGTGAAGCACACCCACAGCCTGGACAGGCATCCAGTGGAGCCTTTGACTGGGTGTTGATCACCTCACGAGCACAATACAGTCCGCAAGGCTGGGCAAGAACAACTCCCCAGGGCAAGAAAATTCTGGGACGGTCTATAGGGCTGGGAGTTCTTTAAAGTTTCTGCAGCTAGACCTCACTGAACATAAGCAGCAGTAAATGGAAATCCCAGAAGGTCCGGACCTTAGATGTGCAGGAAAACTCATCTTAGAATAAGCCTATGGCAAACACGCCTTCGATGAGCCGGAGAACACAATCCTGAAAGGTTCAAACGAATGCACAAGTAATGGAACTGCCTTTCAAGAAACGTTTGATTTTCTTTAAAGGAATACAAGGAAATCCAGCGATCGATAATTTAAATGTACAACATCTGGCATTCAATGAAAAATTATTGATATACCAAGAACCAAGGGATTGTACAGTACAAACAGACCCCATAAGTAACAGAGCTGATAGAATTAACAGGAAAGGACATTAAAGCAGCCATGATGAAAGTGCTGCACGAGCTCAAGGTGCCCATGTAAAGAAACTTACGAGTATGACAAGGAGAGAAAGAGGACCTATAAAAATGGTCCACCTTGTGCAGTAACACAACTCATCCCGGAGAAGCCGGAGGGAGCCCCGGGGAGAGTTCTTTTCCCTTTGTAAAGGGCAGGGCGCCCTGGAATGGGTTCGCCCCGAGAGAGAGGGGCCCGCGCCTTGGAAAGTGTTGCGGCGCAAAAGAAAAAAAAAGAAAAAAGATCCGTCTTGAGATGAAAAAAAAAATCTGACCTCCAAAATAGGATTGGTGAGATCCTTGCAGAGTTGATAGTACGGAAGAAAGCTCTGTGATCTCAGAGATGCTGTAATCGCGGGCCCTCTGGACAGCTCCATGTCTACACGTTCCATAACCAGGAGGAAAGGGAGCGATTGAACATAGCCCATAGATTGTGCTGGAGGTTCCATGAGTGTGTGAAATTGCCAGAATTTACCACTCTCCAGATAGGATGAGCGATTTAATGTGGTGCGAATGATATCTCAGGAAACGTTATTATGAAACAGCATCCAGTGATTAAAGGCACAGCACACACAGGGGCAAAGAATGACATCATTCTTCATTTCAGAAACTATTGCAGCTGGAATACAATAAGTGACATCTTTAAAGCACTGGAAAGAGAAAAGGAAAGTCCACCTACAATTCTCCATTCAGTGAAAATCTCTTTACAAACCGAAAGTATTCAGATAAGCAAAGCTGAAAGAATTCGTTGATAAAAGACCTCCATTATAAGGAATATATGTATGTGCATATATATATATATATATATATATGAACTTTTAAAGAACTTTTAAAGTTCTTGAAGTAAAAGGAAAATGATACAATGGAATTTTGGATCCATACAATATAATGAACGATCCCAAACCCAGTGCTCCTGAGTGGATCTGGACTTATGTTAAGCCTCTAGGGCAGAGTAGAACTGCCCCACCGGCCCGCTATGAATCTTCTCAGAAGAAGCCTGCCGTGTGTTCTTCCTTAGAGTGGCCATGGCTTTGACTCATTGCTCTTGGCTGGCAACTGAGCGCGTAACCACTCAGCTTCTAGAACTCTTGCACATCGGGAAAATAGGGCTCAAGAAATAGGAATATATAGGCTGAGCTCCAGTGGCCTAGTGGTTGAGTGCGGGACAGTGGCCCACTGGCTTGGGGGTTCAAGTCCAGCAGCAGCAAGGCTGGGTAGCTCCCACGACCACCATAGGACAGTGATGCCAAAAAAAAAAAGTAAGCCAAAGGAAATATAAGAAAAAGTCAAAGCTGGAATCAAGGAAAAGGAAGGGTGGGAAGCAATAGCATCAGTGAGAAACCAAAAGCTAGCTCTTTGGAAAACACAGTGCTAAATGGAGAACTTCTATTCAGGATAACCTGAATAGATGGTGAGAAGAGACACACGGTACTCTCAGAAATGAAGGAAGGTCCATCCCTATTGGCCTCGTGTGTGTTAAAAGTACAATATGGGACTGTTATGAACAACTATATGCCCACAAATTTAATAACTTAGGTAAAATGTACCAGTTTACTGGCAGACACAATCTACCAAAACTCGCACCAGGAGGACTCCATCATCTGAATAGAACTGTATCTACTAAAGAAATCAAACTAGTAATTAATAACCGTTTGAAACAGAAGGCACCCGGCTCAGAGGATTCCCCATGGTGAATTCTCCCAAACATTTCAAAAAGAATTCTCTGCAAATGACTCCAGGAAATAGAAGCAGAAGGAACATAACTTATTTTGTGAGACCAGCATTGCTTTATAGCAAACCAGACCAAGGCATTACAAGCAAAAAAAAAAAAAAAAAAAAAAAAAAAAAAAAAAAAAAAAAAAAAAAAGCAGAGCGATATCTCTTATCAACATAGATGTAAAAACCATCACTAAGTATTAGCATATCAAACCCAACAATGTGTAAGACTGATTGCAGGTATGCCTGGTTCAACATTTGAAAAAAAAATTAGTTTGTTATGCTTAACAATTTCTTTTCTTTTTTTTCTTTTCTTTCTTTCTTTTTTTTTTGGCATCACTGCCTCTGGTGGTCGTGGGCACTACCCAGTTGTTTATGCTTAACAATTTCACCAACACACAGTTCCCAGCATACATTCCCATAGTCCATTCATAGAAGTTGTACCGCCATCACCACCATCGATTCCAGGGCATTTCTTCTTCCTTATACTTGTTGTTGTTAATTCCCCATGTACTGTCACCCTTCCTGATCATGTCCCTTTGGATCTGTTAACCCCATTTTTGTCTCTTTAGGTTTTCCCAGTGTGGGAAAGATCAAGATCAAGACAGAATACAAGCAAGTGGCCCAACCACGTGACACAAGGAGACAAAGAAAGACCTCCATTGAAAGCAAAGAAGAAAATACTAGAAAGTGGATCAATTCAACATTTGGCCAATGGGGAGATCAGTCCTATTTTTTACCTAACTACAATGGCCGCCATCCACCCTGCAACGTACTCTGTCAGGTACCAAGACCTTTCCCATCTGTGACCCACAGTCAGTGGGGATTCATATGCTGGTTCAAAGTTTGAAAGTCAGTTTATGTAATCTGTGTTAGTTCCAGTAGACTAGAGAAACAAATTCATAAACACGCATATGGATATAAGGGAAAGGTTTATCTATAAGAGGAATGGAGGCCTGAGCCCCGATGGTGTAGTGGTTGTGCGCAGGACTGCGACCCACTGGGATGGAGGTTCAATTCCAGCAGTGGGGCTGGGCCTCCTACTCCCACCACCGGAGAGCAGTGATTACCCCCCCTCCAAAAAAAAGAGGAATGGAGTGGGCTGAGCCCTGGTGGCCTAAGTGGTTGAGTGTGGGACTGCGGCCCGCAGGCTTGGCGGTTCAAATCCAGCGGCGGCTCTCAGGAGTAGCACTGGGTAGTGCCCACGACCACCAGAGGCAGTGATGTCCCCCCCAAAAAGGAATGGAGCATTGAGAAAGCATCCCAACCCAGCCCAGTCCAAGGTCATAGGTCCAATATTAGCCCATATGTCCAATATCAGTCTATGAAGTTTTCTTCCAACTCACGCAGCACATGCAATGGCACCAGGACAATCACAGGTCAGTGGGTGCAGAGTCTTGTGTATCCAGTGGCAGTAGAAGCATCCCGGGGCTGGCAGGGGTCTCCCTATGGCTCCTCATTTCCAGGGCTCAGATACCATCAGAAGGATCCATTGACGGTAGAAACATCTCAGCACTGGCAGGGGTCTCTCTATGGCTTCTCCAAGCCCCAGAGGTCTGGTTCCATCAGGGCAGGCCCATGTGGCTTCTCTGGCTCTTCCGGGTTCCAGGACTCAGGATCTATCAGTATGCCACCATCTTGTCTTGTCGGTAGGCCGACTCCAAGAGACTGAGTCTATAGTCTC
The DNA here is from genome assembly GCA_004026705.1 of Nesogale talazaci. Classification (NCBI taxonomy): domain Eukaryota; kingdom Metazoa; phylum Chordata; class Mammalia; order Afrosoricida; family Tenrecidae; genus Nesogale; species Nesogale talazaci. The sequence goes on along the minus strand of PVJH01024195.1, from coordinate 8,445 downwards.
TCACCTCCATGGGGGAATTACCACGAGATTTCCCAGAATTCTCAGAGAAGGCCATGCCCACACAGAGGCCTCATTGGCTATCTCCAGATGGACAGGCTAGACTCCACCCCTACACCCCTAGTCAAATTGGCACCAGAGTACGTGATTGCCACATAATCCATCTCATCAATAGGCTAAAAAAGAAACACAATGATTGCATTCAATGTATGTAGCAATATACTAATTAACTATCGAGTGAGGAACCCTGGTGGGGTAGTGGTTACTGAGGGCAAGGCCAGCAATCAGAATCACCGGTCAGTCACCAAGAGAAAGGCGGGACTTTCTTTTTGTGTGTGTGTGTGTGGGGGTGGGGAATATCACTGCCCTCTGGTGGGAGTGGGAGACCCAGCCTTGCTCCTGGAGAGCTGCTGCTGGATTTGAACCGCCAAGCCCGTGGGCTGCAGTCCCGCACTCAACCACTACGCCACTGGGGGTCAGCCCCTAGGCCGGGCTTTCTCCTCCGTCTTGGAAGAGTGACCGTCTTGGAAATTCACAGGGGCGGTTCTACCCTGTCACATGGGTTTTCCAGGAGTCATCATCTACACGATGGTGTCGGGTCTGGGTTATTGTAGGGTTAATAGAAGTAATAAATCAGGACTGCCGTTCAGTTCTTGGGAAGATCTGGATGATTCTGCACAAGCGAAAGCGACTTGAAATTTATATCGACACCTTCCTGCCACTCCATCCTCCGTGACTGGATGCTGTGTGTGAGCTCTCCCCAGCAGGGTGGCACCTTCTGGCTTCACCACTACTCATTGCGTTTCTGGAATCCTCCCAGACTCTCCATCCCTTCTGTAGATAACATTTGTTCTTTTGCTATTTTTAAAAATAACTTTGTTTTGGGCTGAGCCCCGGTGGCGTAGTGGTTGTGCGCGGGACTGCGGCTCACTGGGACGGAGGTTCAATTCCAGCAGTGGGGCTGGGCCTCCTACTCCCACCGCCGGAGAGCAGTGATTGCCCCCCCCCCCAAAAAAAAAACAAAACTTTGTTTTATCTTTAAATTCCTTGTATTAGTGATTCATGTTCTTCAGTCGTTTGCCACGACAAAAAGCGAAATACGTATGTGTGTTTTAAATAAACCTGGAGTAGCAACGTCAAAAGAGTTTTTAAAAAAGTAACATATGTGACATTTGCTACAATCAAAATATTCTAAAGCTGTTATGTGACACATGTAGCCGTGGAATTGAATGCTTATCTTGCAAGTTGGATATGCGCTTTTACGCCCTACAAAGGGCAAAATCATGATGAACAAAGGAGAGACTGAAGCTGTCAGGATTCCATTTTACTCAGCTCTATGGTCAACGCTCAGGGGAGGCGTAGTCAAGACAGATTGCATCGGGCCCAGGCGCTGCTCAAGACCTCTCTAACCTGCTGGAGACAAGGACGTCACTTTGAGGACTAAGGTCTGCTTCACCTAAGCCGAGGTATTTTCAGTGAAACCACATGCATGTGGCCATTGGACGACAAAAGAGGAAGGCTGCAGAACTCACGTGATGTTGGCAACGACTACTCAAAGTACCATGGGCTGTCAAAAGAACAAACCAAGCCCTGAGCAGTCTACTCCTCGGATGAGTGGTCAGTCTACTCCCTGGAACAGGCATCGTGCTTGGTAAAGAAGTATCAGCAAAAAATGGGACGGCCCCCAAAGAGGCAGGTTGGCCTGGAGGCTGCAGTGATGGGCTTGGAAAACCATTGTGAGGATGGCAGAGAGCTGGGCCCTGCTCTGCGGTTGTGCCCAGGTGTGGTAAGGAGTCAGAAACAACCTACAAGCTCCTAATCCCAGTGAAGCCACTGAAAGAGACACAGCAATCAACTTTTAAAAGGGGGAAAGTAATTTCCCATGTGTCCAAAATTCAATCCACAAATGGGAAAAGATTAAGTAAAACTAGGGGGACCAGTATAACAGATAGTACAGTCATTGAAATGTCTTGTTCTTGTCTGCCATTGAGTCCATTTCAGCTCAGAGTGACCCGAGAGTAGATGGACCTCTGTGGGTCATTTTGGGCTGTAACTTCCATGTCCCCAGAGCACCAGGTCTTTCTCCCTGACCCGGAGCGGTCGGGTGGAATTGAACTGCCAAACTTTTAATTTGCAGTTGAGTGTTTTAGTGTTGCATCGACAGGACTTCCTTGAAATTGTTTACAGCGCTTTTTAATGAGATAGGAAAAGTAATGATGATCCAATCTTAACATTTCCAAAAGAGGGTACACCATTGAGCTTTTACATCTATCTAAATAATGTCCCCTCCCACCCTCCCCCCCAAAACCTACAAGCATTAAAAGATGACACCTAGTGTGGCGGTCACCTAATCTGGGGTCGATTTGAGGATTAAGAGTGTAGGGGTGGAGTCTAGTTTGTCAGTCTGGAGATAGTCAATGAGACCTCTGTGTGGGCGTGGCCTTCTCCTGAGAATTCTGGGAAATGTGGTAACTCCTTCTTGGAGACAGAGACACTATCTCTCTCAGTTCACGTCCTTGGAGACTTTCTACTGACCACATTCATTGGCCGAGAGACTGTTGTCCTGTGAGACATCCCTGAGGAGAAGCCACATGGATCTACCCTGATGTACCAGGGTACCTGGACCTAGAGAAGCCACGTGGAGACCCCTGCCAGCAATGAGATGCTTACATCGTCACTGGATCCAAAAGGCATTCTATCCATCTGACTTGTGATCATCTTGCATTTGGCCTCGTTGCAAGTATTTCTTGAGTCTGAAGAAGACTTTATAGACTGGTATCAGACCTACGGGCTAATATCAGACTTGTGGGCTTGAACCGGACAGGGTTGGAATGTTTTCTTGATGTACAACCTTTTCTATAAAACGCTCTTATATACGTAAGTGTCTCCATGGATTTATGTCTCTAGTCTATCCAGATTAACACACACAGTAAGTAAACATACACACATAAACTATAAATAGTATTTATAATTTGGGGTGGTGGGATAATAGATGATGGTTATTTTTATCAGGTGTCCTGTTGTTTCCTTTTTTTTCAAGAAAAAAAAAAGTCAAGATGCAGCCTTCGTGTGGTAGAGGGGCAGCGCGAGGCAGACTCTCAAGGTGACGGATCGACACAGTGCTCAACAGTTACCTCAAGTATAGGAAGAATTGTGAGGAGGGGGCAAGACAGGGCAGGGTTTCGTTCTGATGCGCATAAGGTCGCTATGGGTCAGAACCAACTTTTTGGCACTGAGCGTTAGAGGCTAAGAACATAAAAACAGGGCTGAGCCCCGGTGGCGTAGTGGTTGTGCGCGGGACTGAGGCCCACTGGGATGGAGGTTCAATTCCAGCTCCCAGGAGCAAAGGCTGGGTCTCCTACTCCCACCACCTGAGGGCAGTGATGCCCCCCCCAAAAAAACAAAACAAAAAAAATAAAATAAAATTTAAAAAAGAACATAAAAACATATCTTGGGAGTCAGCCAGGCCAGCGCTTGACTCTACCATTTGAAAGACTGTGTAGGCTCTGGCAAATCAATATCACTGTATCTCAATCGTCTCACTGTATGTATGGTGGGATAGAAACGCCTACCTCATAGAGTGGCATTTTCAGGATTCAGCGAATCCTGGAAATGCCAACAAAGTGGGTTTTGCAGTTTTGGCACAAAGTTCCCATTCGTGGGTAGTTACTACTCTTACACAGGAGATTTAGAGCGTTCATCATCAGGGAAAAGAGGTGTTTTTTAGATGCAAACACAACTGGTCAACTTTCTCTGACAAAGGCAAAGCAGTAGGCATCTGGAGGGCGGGTTCTGGGTCAAGAACCACAGCAAGGCTCAGAGGAATCACTTTTCAAGGTTTCAAACAGCAAACCCCCCTCCCGAAGCTTGTGACAGAAACGGCAGTTTGCTAGGAGAAAACCATTGTGTCCCGGGAAATCCAAGTCAAGAAACGCCATTGGCTTTCAAGATGGCAGTAGGATAAGAACTGGAACTCTAAAGTCATACACAACCCACTCTTGCAATCTCCTCTCTGCGGAAACCCTCTCCGCTTCCCCAGATACCTGGCAAGGACACACGCCTAAATTGTACTCAGTTTTGACCATTTTCTGACACCCTGGTTAACTCTGATGGGCCCAACTCAGATCAGGTGACCAGTCATGGTCCCATCAGATATGACCCATGGGGTGGGCCACAGTAAACCACGCCTGCTCTGGGCCCTGGCCAGAGGCGGTAACTGAGGGAGAACCTTATAAACCGACCCCGCCCTCTGCCAAGCCCACTAAATTCTGTGGTTCTTCATTGTCTTCTCCACACACCGGCTTCTTTTCTTACGCAGGGCCGCTCCTCTAATGAGGAGCCCTCTAATGAGGGCTAATAATTTAGCCATCATTACAGGAGCTGTGGGCAGGTGGTAGGTAAAAGCAAGATCCAGAAAAAGGGGGTGTGGGCAGAACATGCTCCCCACGTATGACCCCTGGATTCTCTTCCTGTTGGTGACACATCCCAGGCTGCTGGAGCTAATGGCTCACCCAGGTGGCCATGACCGCCTCCCTTGGTTTTTCCTGGAGGAGCCAGGGGTTGGCTTTTCTGGATGAAACAGGCTCTGTGGCAAACGGTGGCCTTCAACAGCACTTAAGTCACAAAGCACAAGAGGTTGGGCTAAGAGGTTGGGCTTGACTCCACGCACACACACATCCGCCAAGCTCACCCCTCTCTCTGCAGGCATACAGAAACAAAAGAAGACTTTTTTTTTTTTTTAATTGTCATGTTACAGCTTCCCCCCACCCCTGTGGCCACCCTCTCCGCTCTCCTGTTTGCTGACCACTTTGGTGAGGGCCGGGGGAGATGGGGAACAAAGCTGGGGTCGGGAGCCCCCAAGATGCTGCCAGGCCAGGGAGGACAGGTCACAATTACAAATGATCACAACAATTAGCGCCTGCGTTTGGGAAATTGGCCACGTGAGGAGGCCCCGGCCCTCATTGTCAGCGCGTCTATTTGGCGGTGACCTTGCTCTGAAGCCGGTGATACTCCTTCAGCCTGTGAACCAGATTCAAAACAAAGGACAATGTAAACGAACAATGTCAACATGCACTCGCTTCCATTGATTCAGGCTGGGGTGGGGGTGGGGGGCAGCTGTTGGTTAAGACGTGTGTGAAGTTGTCTTTTTTTTTTTTTTTATCCCTCTACTCTTCTCCTCTGCTGTCCCAGGCCCCTCCTGCCCTCCAATTGGGATAGTGTAATTAATTTATTGTAGAGTGAAAACATTGCGGGTCATTGTTGAAGACAAAGCCGTTAACTGGCAATGGAAGGCATGAAGAGGCCATTATGAAAACACGTGTGTTCTGGGCCATTTAAAAGGGTTTATCGAGTCATAAAATACAAACAGAGGGGGGCAAGGGGTGGGGGGTGGGTTTGGAGGTGACTGGAGAGGAGGGTGTGGGTGGCTCCAGGCACAAAGACTGGCTCTGGGAGAAAGAGGGGAGCACTGCTGTGTTAGGGGGTGCCATGGGGGAAGAGAGTGAAAGTCACCCCTTCTCTCTGGGCGGGTGTGGGGCTGGGCAAGTACCCTAAGAGAAGGGGATGGTGACCTCGGAGTGGGATCGACCAGCCTTCAGGACTCAGTTGCCCAACTTCCTACTCTGTGACCGCAGGGACGTCCCTCAAGCTGGTGTGGGAGGGTGGAAAAAGAAAACTTAAGGGCATGTTGTGGCCAGAGGGAGTCTACTCGGGCGTGAATGTTTTCTAGCTAGATGTGCAGCCCTCCGGGGGGTGGGGGGGGGGACACAGGAAGGCCGGACAAGGTCATCTTCTCAGGCCCGCTTTGCACTGCTCAGCCACTTCGAGTGTTAGCCTGCCCAGGACAGGGGCTTACATCTGGAAGACTCCTATCAAGGGGAGTCCCTCTAGTCGGAGATGGTGGAGTGAGTGTCAGAGGTCAAGGGCAGGCTACAGGAACCTGGATGGAAAGGGGGGCCTGCTGAGGGCAGGGCAGTGGTCAGAGCCTGGCCCCACCCCCCATCAGGGTCCAGAGGGTCTCTCTCACCTGAGGGAGTTGATGTTGATGAAACCGGTAGCATCGATGGGCTCATAGTCACCCTGGACATTCATGCTGAGATAGAGATAGAGATAGATAGATAGAGAGAGAGAGAGAGAGAGAGAGAGAGAGAGAGAGATCAGTTAGCAGGTCTCAGGGCCTGTCTAGAGTGGGGACTCTTGCTCCAGGCATAACTCCTCACAGATAGAGAGGACGATTTTCCTTCCTGTGCTGGCCCACACCCTCTCTGCCCTGTGATGTCCATTCGATTCTTATCCAATTCAGCAAGCCCCAAGCACTTGGGGTTCAAGAGCAAGACTGGCAGGGTGCCCTGCAGACCAGAGCAATGTCTCTCCCCTATTCCATTCGGGAGCGAAGGCTGGGAGCAATGGCCCTGGCTCCCGGGGACCCCACAGACCATGGAACAAGACGCTGCCTGGCCTCATACTCCCTGCCTGAGGGACTGTGATTTTGAGGGTCAGTTGATTTTGATTCAGCGGGTTTTCCTCGGCTGGTTCGGGGAAGCAGTTGCCCGGCCTTTTTCCTAGTCTGTCTTGGTCTGGAAACTTGGCTGAAACACATTTAGCACCAGAGCAGCCCCAAAGCCTCTGCCGGCACCTGAGATGCCTTGGCTGGGAGTCGAACCCGAGTCCCTAGATAGTGAGGCACGCACTCTATCACAGAATTCCCGTGGCCAGGATCAGGTTAGGTGCTGACCCACCGCGGCCCACAGGTACAGCAGAAGAAAACACCGCTTCCTCTGAGCCCATGGGTGCAGGCGCTGGGTCAAGCCATCCTGTCAAGGGTCCTCCACTTTTGCTGTCCACTCTACTTTACCAAGCACAGTGTCCTTCCCCAGGGACTGGACCCTGGTAACACGCCCAAAGTAGGCGAGACCAAGTCTTGCCATTCTCACTTCCAAGGAGCACTCTGTTACCCCCAAGCCCACCCCTGTGCAGATTTGCTCCCACTGGCCACCCACGGCCATCGAGCCAATTCTGGCTCAGGGGACAGTGAAGAACGACTTCTTCGGTTTCCGGAGACGGTAAGTCTGGGCGCAGACCACTTCCTCTTTCTCCAGCGGAACAGTCTGAGGGCATGAACGACCTGCCGGTGGTGGACAGTCCCAGCTTTGTCCACAGTGCTGGCCGTCCGTGGCGTGTTTGATGAAATCCCCCACATTCGCCACCAGCACCACCATTCGCACGCCTCGGTTCTTATCCCTTGGTCTTCCTGATTGGCTGCCCAGCTTCTGTCTGCATATGAGGTAACTGGGAATACCAGGATGACATCTTGGCTTCGTAAGACTTTAAAGAGCTGCCCCATGTAACGCATCGTTTGCTCTCTTGACGGCTGTCTCCAGGGGTGTGGATGGTGGAGCCCAGGCAGAAGAAGCCCCAGGCAGCTCTGTTCACTCTTCTCTCCCTTTCAGGCGGGTTAGGGTTTCCTGATGCTGAGCCGTCAAGATCGCTGAGGGCCTGGGGCCTGCATCAGGAAGTCCTGGTGGCCTTCAGCAGGGAAGGCGCAGCTTCTGCTGGCTCTTTCCCCAGCCCGCAGGCTGGCTTCTGCCCACAGTCCAGTTCCTCAGGCCGTGTGCTCAGCACACGACTTCGTCACCCAGAACGAGCCCTGTGAAGTCCCCCTGGGAGCTGCAGCACTTGCTGGTCAACAGAGGCCCCAGAACCCAGTCAACTCCATCCTGGGAGCTGTGTTGAGGCTCCGAGAGGGGTCCCCAGGAGCAGTTAGTGAGGTTCCATGACCCAAAGAGTTCAGAGGCTGGGGTGCATGCAGAAGGGGCCCCAAACACGGGGCCCCTTGATAGACAGCTTCTCTTAGGCTGCAGCTGCCGGTCTGCATGACCTAACAGGCTATGCTTAACCACAAGGTCAGCAGTTCGAAACCACTGGCTGCTCCACTGGGGAAAGATGAAGGTTTCTGCTCCGAGGGTGAGTGACATTCTTGGAGACCCACAGGGACAGCTCCACCTGTCCTACAGAGTTGCTGAGTCATCTTTTGGGGGGACATCTCCTTTGACCGTTTTGTCCAATAAGTCAAGCTCTGTTCCCACCCCCTGCCCACCCAGCCGATCCGGAAGAGTATCTGGCCAATGGCTGCCACATTCAAGGTTAGCGTGCATCTTCCACCATGGTTTCCACACCTCCAGATTCATTTGCCTTCATCTTTCGGGCTCTTCTCATCTAACTGTGCCCGCAGCCTGGAGCCGGCATTGCCCCCTCTGCCACCAGGCAAGTCAGGGAGCCCCGAGCTCTCCATCTGTGAAGGGGGCAAGCCGTCGCTGGCTCTTCAAGTGATGACGGTTGCCCGTGAAATGACACAGCCCACTCCTGACACTTGGCAAGTACTTAATTTTACCCGTGTGCACGATACAGCCTCCCTTCCTTTACTTCGCTAGATGCTTAGTACACACCTAC
>PVJH01024194.1:0-33579 GCA_004026705.1 Nesogale talazaci | reverse complement strand
TTCCCCAAACCTGTGAATGGGACCTTGTTTGCAAACAGAAGCTCCACAGATCGTTAGCTGAAAGGGGGGATTCTGGACAGAGGTGGGCCTGCTCCTTCCAAGAAAAGAGACACCCACAGGACGCAGAGGATGGGGTGGGGCGAGGGGCAGGTCACGCCCAGGATGGCAGGGTGCACTAGAAGCCAGAAAGGGGCAAGGGCAGGCCTGCTCTGAGAGTCCTGGGCCCCGGATCCTCGCCCCAGCCCCAGGGCTCTGCCAACACAGTCTGTTCTCTCCACTTTGGGCTGTTGTGTCGGGACAGGTGCAGGCCAAGCACACAGAAGCTAAGTGGGACCCCAGGTGCAGAGCCCTGTCATATCCAGCCTGCCCCCCACAGCTGCAACCCCCACCACGGACTCAGGCCCAAGGAGCCACAGATGAGCCAGCCATTTCCGGCCTGGCCACTCCCTGTGCTTGGAGGTTATCTGTGGACAAGAACAAGCAGGTTCTCGAGCCCAACCCACCTCGAAATGCAATGAACTCTTCTGACATCCTCTTCTGAGACGGACCATACACTGCTCCCCTTGGTTAGGCCCAGGGGCTTCTCAGGTCAACTGGCACTAGGTCAAGGCCTCACGCCATTTCACGACCTGTTTGCTTTGTTACCCGGTTATGATATAACCCATCGATTATGTGATATGCTTCATGCAGGACGCGTTTGCCTTTTGGAAGATCTATACGAAAGATATATACATACCCGCTGGAAAATATATTCTCTCTCTTGGTCCTGACATAGGGACACGGAGTCCCTGTGCCCCGCTGTCTGTGTATATTATTTTCCATAATCGCAATATCGCTGCTGATCGCCTGCTCGACTGTTGGGGACCCGTACCCCGGTAACTTCCCGCCTTGTCACGTATGTCATGACTGAGGTCTGCATGTTCTGAGACAATGTGTACCCACCGTGGTGGGCATTAGCGCTCGCTCTCGATCCTGGCTGGCCCTGTGGAGGTGACCACATCACACTCTCTGTCCGACTCATTTCTCGGACTTCTTCACCCACTCCTTGGGGCCCCCCGCCCTCACCGCTCCACCACCGGTGTCCTTCGTCCTGTCGTGGCGCACTGCGGTTGGAGCTGAACGGGTGTGCAACTTTCCGCCTCCTTCATTCCACAACCGCAGAGTGACGAGGAGTCCACGAAGACCCTGCGCGTCAGAAAGGAGGGAGGGCACCAGGAGACGTGTTGACAGTGGAGCTGATGAGCTGAGCCTCTTCTTAGTCATCTCTTGTGAGAGATGGGAGGAAGATGAGACGCTCTACACCTGTGAAGGGCTAGGGTCCCATGCCACCTGTCCTGTCCTGTAGCCTGGCTGTGTGCTGGCACTGGCCGGGCGCTGGTTGTGTCTGTGTGTGGGGGGGGGGGGGTGATATCGAGAGAGCCCAAGGGCCCTGGGCTGTGTTGGTTGCTGACTGTGAATCTGCAGTGGGAGCCCCCAGCTGCTCCACAGGGGAGGGATGCCGTCTTCTCCTGCAGACCCCCTTGGACTCCGAACAGCTGGGTAGGACGTGGGCGAGCTCCCCCTGGGGATTTCGAGACTGTAGCTCGTTATGGAAATAGAAGGCCTCGTCTGTCGACTCTGGGACCTGCCAGAGCCCTGGAGATGGGTCCACTGCCATGGGATCCACACGACTTTGTAACACGCCCCCCCTCCCCGCCTGCCATCTTCCTGCATTCTGTGTCACTGCACGTGGCTGCGTGAGTCTGAAGAAAGACTTAGAGACTCATCTCAGACTTCTGGACTCGAAGTGGACAGAGTGGGGATATTTCTTGATATAGAACTACTTCTTAATATAAATCTCATTCTTTTTTTTTTTTTAGGCATCATTGCCCTCTGGTAGGAGTGGGAGGCCCAGCCTTGCTGCTGCTGGATTTGAACCACCAAGCCAGTCGGCCACAGTCCCACACTCAACCACTATGCTACCGGGGCTCAGCCCACAAATCTCATTCTTATATAGCAACAAAACGAAAGTTTCATCTTTCTGCCTTGGGTCAGTGGGTGATCTCGAACTGCTGACTTTGTGATTAGAAGCCCAAGAAATGGTAGCTTCCCTGGCCTAACTCAGGCCTCGGACTGCCTAGGAGCTTAAGATGCTCCTGCCCCCCTCTCTGCTGTCCATTCCCGTCCCAAAAGTCCTTCCCTATCTCAAGAAAGCATATCTTTCCTTCTCTTTTGATATATTTTCATTTTCCATCTCTGACTCAGCTCGATCTCCTTCCTGCGGTCTGTCTCAGCCTCTCAAATTGTACTTGTTAAAATGGTTAAAATGACAATGTTTTTGTTTGTTTGTTTTGTTTTGTTTTTGAGCATCACTGCTCTCCGGTGGTGGGAGTAGGAGGCCCAGCCCCACTGCTGGAATTGAACCTCCGTCCCAGTGGGCCGCAGTCCCGCGCACAACCACTACGCCACCGGGACTCAGCCCCTAAAATGACAATGTTTATGTTAAGTGTTTTACTACAGTAAAAAAAAGAGTAAACATTCTGTATACAAAGAAAAAAAAAATCTTGGGGCTGAGCCCTGGTGGCATAGTGGTTGTGCACAGGACTGCGGCCCACTGGGATGGAGGTTCAATTCCGGCTCCCAGGAGCAAAGGCTGGGCCTCCAACTCCCACCTCCTGATGGCAGTGATGCCTAAAAAAAATTAAATTAAAAAAAAAAAAGAAGCAAAGAAAAAAAATCTAGAAGCCCAAGAAGTAAACCAGCAGCACCAGGACCTCACTTTCCACCTGCATGTCCACGTGGCAGGTGCCATCGCCATGATCCGAGGACAGCAACCCCCTTTCCAGGGGAGTCCTCGTCCCCCTGGAGTGTGGGGCATGCGGCATCTCACCACATGGCGTTTCGCATTTATTTAGGATTTCATGATGCGATGAACTGCAGGCACTGCAATCAACCCTGCGTTTCTGGGAAGAAGTTGAATAATTTCCCTAAGAATCAGCAAAACGCTGGTTCCCATGAAGCAGAGAAGACATCCCAGATGCCACCTTCGCCAGCCTGCTGAGCCTCCCATCATCTCGAATGGGAGCCTTCCTCTCCTCACTGCGCCTGGCAACCTGCTGCGACACGGTACAGTCGGCCCTGGCTGGTTTGGAGAGAGGTGACAGCATTTCGGCTCCATGGGTCCCCCTGCACCACGCGGCTGCTGCTCTTGCCACGTGAGGGCTCTCTCTGCTCAGGCCTACAGTTCTTCCCCTCTCAGAAGAAAACAAAATCAGTGGGGTACGCTGTTCTGATGCGCCAGCTCACAGGCTCAAACCGCTTCTCTTCCTCTGGTCGGGTTCTGACCGTGGCCTGTCTCACTTCGCCTCACCAGGGCATCCGTTGGTCGCCTTCCCTGTAGGCCGCGGTCCCATCACAAATTCTCCACACGCCCAGCCCTCTCATGCTAGGTCATGAACTTCAGGCCAGTCAACCCGCTCCTGTCTCCTCTATTCCCTGTGAACCAAGTCCACGGGTGTCAGTGGCCAAACTCAACCCGCCTCTTCATTGCTCCTTTCTCCTGCTTTCACCGACAAGCAGTAAATCTGGGCGGTCGCCTGACAAGCATTGCAGCCTGCCGCAGGCTTCCTTTACCAGTCAGTCCCGGTCCCGGAGAGGAGTCATCTTCATGGTTCCAGATTCCTGAGCTCCTGGAAATAATCACTAGTCCAAGATTTTCCAAGCAAACAGCCTTCATCCTTCTTCAAGTAGTCAATCTGACCTTCATGTGGATCTCTCAGAATGCAAATATCCTGAGTACTCCAAAACACTGTGTGGGGCTAATTTCTTCAGAGATGTCTTTCTTTTTTTGTTTTTGTTTTGTTTTGTTTTGTTTTTTGGGGGGGCATCACTGCTCTCAGGTGGTGGGAGTAGGAGGCCCAGCCTTTGCTCCGTGGAGCTGGAATCGAACCTCCATCCTAGTGGGCCACAGTCCCACGCACACAACCACTACGCCACCGGGGCTCAGCCCTAACAACATTCCTTTTTACCATTTCATACAGGAATAATCAAGGACAGCATCCAAGCAAAATAATCAAAGCTTTACCTTCCCATATTGTTTCCAGAAAACAAATCAGTAAATTGCAAGAACATATATGACTTCTGGATAGCCAAAGAAGAAACCCTACAGGGCTGAGCCCAGGTGGCGTAGTGGTTCTGCGCGGGACTGCGGCCCACTGGGACGGAGGTTCAATTCCAGCAGTGGGGCTGGGCCTCCTACTCCCACCACCGAGAGCAGTGATGCCCCCCCCCCAAAAAAAAAACCCAAAACAAGAAGAAACCCTACCATTAGCAGAAGTCAAACAAACATCTACTTTCCCATCTTTATGATTTGTTTCTCCAGTATCCCACTCTCAGTATCAAATTGTGTTAGTCCAGGTAGACTAGAGAAACAAATTCATAAACACACACATGGATGTAAGGGGAAGGTTTATATACAAGAGGAATGGAACATTGAGAAAGCATCCCAACTCAGTCCAGTCCAAAATTATAAGTCCGATATTAGACCATATGTCCAATACCAGTCCATAAAGTCTCCTTCCGACTCATGAAGCATGTGTGATGACACCAGGACAATTATAGGCCAGTGGGTGCAGAGTCTTGTGTGTCTGGTGGCAGTACAAGCATCTCAGTGCTAGCAGGGGTCTCCAAGTGGCTTCTCCGGCTTCAGAGTTTTGGCTCCATCAGGGCAAGCCCATGTGCTCACTCCTCGGCTCCTCCATTCTCCAGGAATCAGGATCGATCAACGTGCTGTCATCTTGTCTTGTCAGTAGTTTGTCTCTCCAGCAGAGAGTGAGTCAAGTCTCTCTTCTCTTATTGGGAAACACCACGAGCTTCCCAGAATTCTCAGGAGAAAGCCACACCCACACAGAGGCCTCACTGGCTACTCATTGGCTATCTCCAGATCGATTTGCCAGACTCCACCTCTAGACTCCTCATCATGAAATCGACATCACCTACATGACCGCCACACCTTTCAAACTGACTTAAAGTATTCTAGCACATCTAAGGAAACATCATAGACCCTTGGTGAAAAAAAAAAGAAAGGGCTCTTGATGGCAAGATGAAGTTGCAGAAGATCAGAGTGAGATGCAGGTGCAGAAGGAGTTGGACAGAAAGAACAGTAAGAACAAAAACATAGTTCTGCCTGAAAATAGAATGTCTGGCTATGCCAGAATCTGAAAGATGGTTAAAGCAAAAAACAACAACAACAACTGTAAAGCTATCCAGTAAGCAATAGCTGGAGGGGCAGTGAACATGTTAATTGGAAAAAAGAGGACTAGAGTAAAAGGCTATGAAGACCTGGGAGACTCCATTCTCACTCACTGTCCTGACTTTCCTCACACTCCCAGGAGGAGCGTCAATGCACCACCGCTCAGAACAGCGTGAGGTCACTGCATCTGAGAACACTTGGAGTCTCCTGAACAAACACCAGGGCCTGCAAGTATTTAAGGGGGGAGCTTAACCCCACCCCACCCCAAAGACGACCTCAGGGCCATCATTCCCACCCCCTTCTCTCTGTAAGACGGGCTGCACTGTGGAGGAACATGCAGGTCAAGGAACAGGAAAAAATCATCTAGTGCAAGCAGGCGGCTTTATCAGGAAATATGGGCAGTACCTGAGACAGGACGCGAAGAGAAACCCACGCCCAGCTAGCCTCACCAGGGAGCCCGGGCTCACCACGCTGGAGGGCTGGTAGGTGGGCACAAGGAGGGGGTAACACACTTCTACCAGCTCTGGTGGGCACCTTCTCAGCGTGGGTGGGGGATCATCTGAGTCATGAGAGGCCTGCCTCCACCCCCCTTGCAGGGGCTAAGTCTGAAGACTTACTGTTTGCCTCTGGACACACGAAGCTGTCTTGATCCTATTCTGCACATCGGTGAATTTTCATACTGGGTGTGTTCTTCCTTTAAAAAAACATCTGCTGGGTTTCCCCCCTTGTCTTACTCATGCTGGCAGCAGGGATGGCAGGGTTGGGCTGACGTCATGATGAGACGCCGCTCAGGAAGCCAGCAGGGACGCAAGGAGGGGAGCTGGGAAGGGCGGGGATAAGGAGGCACACCAGAGCTGGTTCACCTTCCCACAGGGCACAGCCCACTGACTAATCCCACGGGGCAGCTCCAGAAAGACCGCCAAGAGCCCAGTCAAGGGGCAAGTGTCAAGGGACTGCTCCCTGGCTCTTTCCCTTCTTTGTTTCCCATGAGTCAGAATTTGTGCCCAGGGCTCAGGCCCTTCTAGGTCTCGGCGGGCGCAGTTGCTGGGAAGTCTGTGCCTCTGTGGGCCATGCCAGAGAGGGGTTACCCAGTAAGCACGCTGTGCCCGAGCTTCATTGTTCTCAGTAATGAGCCGAGGGCAAGTCCCTAGATCACAATCTTGCCCTGAAGGGCACCGTGCCTACCGGTCATCAGCCCCAAGCCCCTGCCCCTCCTGGTCTGTGAAATGGACTGTGCCAAAGGCCAAGATGAAATTGTGGGGAGGTCACCAAGCAAAAAGCTTGGGGTCTCCACTGAGCAGGTGGCCAAGAACAAGGGCCTGGGAAGGCCGAGATCTGAGGACATAGCTGACCATAGCCAACCCCATCTCTCAGGATCCAGGGAGAGGGCTGGACTGGGCAGAGATGGGCGTCTAGAGTGTTGGACTTTGAGAAGTTAGTGTGGGCTGAGCTCTGGGTTCCTGGGGCCCTTTGTGGTGCATGGACCCGGATGGAGCATAGAAGGGTAGATGCCACATGGATGGATGGAGGTCAAGAGGGCTGTGTCTCCTGGGGGGTCCCCAGGTCACATCTGCTGCAGCTTTGGAGAAAGGGCCACTCCCTCCAAACTCAGCAGCCATGCAGGGTGGGGCTTCCCCAATGGGTCATGGCTGCTCTTGGGGGAAATTTGCCTCCTGTCTTTAGGGAAGCCAGTGGGTTGACCCTTTGGCTTCCAAAGGGTCATTTATGCCTTAAAGGTCACCTTGAAGAAGAAACGCTGCCCTAGGCCAGCACCTGTGAATTAGTGCTGAGCAGGTGCTGTATGGACTGGGCTTGGTTCCTAAGACAGCAGGGACTCTGGTGTGGGCCAGATCTTTCTACCCAGCACAGCCCAAACCTAGTTCTGGGCGCGGCGAGGCCCCAAGCCTGCAAATCTGGACAAGCGACTCCCAGGAAGTCCCAGGGGCTACAGCACACCTGGAAGGCCGGGCAGTTTCCGTAGTAACCAAGCCTGAGAAATCCATGCAGACCTCCCTGCCCCCTGCCGAGACCCCCATGGTCAGGGGCCTCCCCTTACCCATCCATCCAGTGGCCACTGGCCAGGGCCCAGAACTGCTGCCTCTGGAACCGCTGGCAGCGCTCCCAGGGCGCCGGGTTAAAGGTCAGGGGAACCCGCCCTGGGAGAGGAGCCGTTCCTCCTGTGGGGGCCGCCCGGGGGAGCGCTCTCCCGGGACCCCTGGTTCCGGTCAGCGGAAGGAGGCCAGGGCGCCTGGCGGCTGCACGGGATCCCACCGCGTGGACGTGCGGCGGCGGCACCTGCCGTGGGCCGCGTCGGGGGAAGGGTCCCCCAGGTCGCCCTTCCCGTGGGCGCTCAGCTGTGCCAGTGTTCCAGGAGCCCAGCGGGGCCGCGGAGGGGAACCCGTAGCCTCCGCCGCGCCAAAGAACGGACATTCCGCGGGCACTTCTCCAGGAGCGTCTTGCCGACGGCTCCGGCCCCCAACAGGGGGCGCACACACCGACGGCACGCTGCCCTCTGGCACCCGAGGCTCGGCGCTCTGACAACGCAGGCCCGCCCCCCCCTGCCCCGCCCTCGACGGTTCATTGGTTCTCGGAACTCACGCTCCCGGACTTTGTCCAATCAGCGCTCAACATTAACAGGACCCGCCTTTGGAGGGCGGGGGGAGGTCTGCCTTCGCTTTGACGCTAGGACGACCACTGCGCGTGCGCTCGAATCCCAGCTAAGCGGAAGCGGAAGCTGGGGGGCGAGCCCGCTCGGAGGAGGAGCGCAGCAGCTGTGAGTCCCGGTCCGAGGTCGCCATGGGGCGCGGCAGCGGTACCTTTGAGCGTCTCCTAGGTAACGCGACCCCCGCCCCGCCAACCCGCCGCGCTCGCCCTCTACCCCCGCCGGGGCCGGAGGGTGCGGGCGCCTGGGCCGGAGGGTCCCGCGCCGGGCTTGTCTCGGAAGGGGCCGCGGTGCCGTCGGGAGGCGACGGCGAGAGGCGGGTCCGGAACGCACAGCCGGGGTCCGCCTCCTCCGACGCGCCGGGCCCCTGCGGTGACTCAGGCGGCTCGGAGCCCCGGCGGCCGACGCCCCGGAGCTGGGCGAGGGTCCCCGAGTACAGGCGCCGCGCAGAACTGCCGCTCGCCGGGCGGTGTGCAGCCCAAACCCAAGCCCGGCCCCGCGCGCCCAGACCCGCGCCTGGCTCCGCGGGCCCAAGTCCTGAGTCACCAGGATGTGGCACTCAGAACCGGACCGCTCGGGAAAGGCTCCGATGGTGTGGGGTTGAGTTTGGGCCGGCTGAGGTGGGGCTGGCAGGTCGGCCCGCCCTGGGACCAACCCAGGTCTGGAGCGAGCAGCCCCGGTTCCGGGAGTGTGCCCGTGGATTGGAGGCCTGCCCTGGGCTGTAGGAAGAACCGGGTGTCTGTCTGTGCCCGTCCCCGTCAGTGAAAGCCCCATGTGAGCCCCCGTGGTCAGCTCTGAGCATCCTCCCTCCCTGCACCTCACGGGGCGTCTTGCACCCTGGGGACCCGTGGGCCAAGCCTCAGAGGCGGCTGAGGTGGTCTGGTACCTGCAACGTAAACTCAGACGCTTACTGGCGGCCTGGGAGCCGATGCACTCCCCAGACTGTCTGCCCCAGGCCACAGTTACAGAGGACAGGGGTCAGTTGGAGAAGCCTTTCTGGGGCCGAGTGGCCCAGCGGCCCGTGATGGGCTGAGCTCTGACATCCCTCTGGAAGCTTCAGAGTGTCCTGGTCCTGTCTGTGGGTGGGGTGGTGACCCCCCATGACGGTTGCCTGAGGAAGGGTGAGCCGGCCCACATGGAGGGTTCTGCCTGGTCCTCGGCATCTAAGCGCACGGTGCTCATGAAGGACATGTGTCCACGCGGATTCTCCACCCCCCCCTCCCACCACCCCCCAACCCCCGCCTTGCAGGAAGACTGTCAGGGTGGTTTCCATCAAGTCCATGGAAGCAAACCTCAATCCCCAGTGTTGAGCTTGGGGCACTGGGATCCCTAAAGCCAGGCGGCCCCCTAATGGGCACACTCTTCCTTTCACCCCCAGACAAGGCCACCAGCCAGCTGCTGCTGGAGACCGACTGGGAGTCCATCCTGCAGATCTGTGACCTCATCCGCCAAGGGGACACACAGTAAGTGAGAACCTGTGCTTGGCGGTGGTGAGAGTGCGCAGAAGTGGGGGGCCGGGTTTGGGGGGGAACCGGCAAATAGGCACTCGTGCTTGTGGAGGCCAGGCCCTGCCGGGTGCTGGCCAGCCCCTATGGGACAGTGTGGTCTGGGGCTGGGTGTCTGTCGTGAGTTCAGTGACAGTGGTGGTGGTCACCTCTGCCAGCCTCTTTGTTGCCCCAGTCACTGTCTGTGTCCGTCTCCCGTCCCCTCGACCTCCGTTGAATGTCCCTTGCCTTTCAGGGCAAAGTATGCAGTGAGCGCCATCAAGAAGAAGGTCAATGATAAGAACCCTCACGTGGCCCTGTACGCCCTCGAGGTGATAACCCCTGGGTCCCGGGCCCCCATTGTGCTGGGGCTTCCAGAGGCGCCTTGGGCAAGAGGCATCACAGCATGATGCCCTGTCCGCACCCCCTCCCCTCCCTTCTCCCGGCCCTGTAGGTCATGGAGTCTGTGGTAAAGAACTGTGGGCAGACCGTCCATGACGAGGTGGCTAACAAGCAGACCATGGAGGAGCTGAAGGAGCTGCTGAAGGTGGGTGTGGGGGGCAGGGCACAGAGGGGCGCTCACTGTCACTGTCTGTGCCAGCCCGCATGCTGGGGTCCAGGGAGCAGGGCAGGCCAAGGCCACCAGGCGGGGCCCTCTCAGGGTCAGGATGCAGTCCCCCACCTCCTCAGGGCCCAGGCCAGTTCCACATCCCCTCAGGCTCAGAAATAACCCTCCCCCCCCCACACACACACACCTTTGGGATGGCTTCCTCCAGGCTAGACCACCTGGGCTGTGCTCCTGAGCCCCGGGGTCCCCACAGCCTGCCCTGCCCCTCCTCGCCCCGCAGAGGCAGGTGGAAGTCAGCGTGCGGAACAAGATCCTGTACCTGATCCAGGCCTGGGCACACGCCTTCCGGAATGAGCCCAAGTACAAAGTGGTGCAGGACACCTACCAGATCATGAAGGTGGAGGGTGAGTCGGTGTGTGGTCGGGGCAACCCTGCAGGATGGGGGGAGCCAGCCCTCCCATGAGCATCAGGAGGGTGAGGATGGGGGGCTGTTGAGTGGCCCCCGCCTCTCCGTGCATACCTGGAGCACGCGGCCTGGTCGGAGTGGTTCGGCATGAAGCTGGGTGAACATGGGGCTAGGTGCCCCCCACTTTAGAGCCTCAGGAGCCAGGGCCTTGGCACACCATGCAGAGGGTGCCTTCCCAGGTGCCCCGCCCAAGGCCAGGCAGATGTCATTGGGAGGCAGCACTGAGCAGACAGGAGGCCCTGGCAGACTGGCACGGCGCTGCAGCAAAGTCCTTCTCTGCAGCTCCCCGGGGCAGAGCAGAGTCGGAGTGATTGGAGAAGCGTGTGTGGCCCCAGAGGGTGCCGGGTGGCTCTTGGTGCTGACTGTAATAGTGTGGGGACTGGGGTCCATCTTAGGATCCCCCCCAAATGCCTGTGGCTTGGTCCTGTGCTTAGCGTGGAGGACGCGGTATACAGCATGAAGGTGGGCCACTCCTGGGTCGAGATCCAGGATTTGTCTGGACCGTGGGCAGCTGTGGGTATGTGGGGGCAGGGGAGGTGTCACTGAGAACCAGGGTCTGCTCGGGCCATGGACAGCAGGGGTGAGGTTCAGGGTGCTGATCTCCCCACTCCACACCCCCGCCCTGTGGGCAGCTCCTGGGCCGGCCGGCATGGATTCTGTGCTCCTGCTCGTGTTTGCTTTCTGGATCGAGGGGCCTAGATTGTGGTGTCTCAGGCCCCTGGGAACGCACCAGGCCGCAGTCGAGGGCCAGGGGGCAAGCCCTGCAGCCCACGGGGGCTGGGCAACATCCCAGGGACCCTAGGGCTGAGTCTGATCTCATGCCCACCTGGCCCCTGAGGCAGCCCACCCCACTGGGGCTGGGAGACCTTGTCCATCTGTCTGTCCGTCCATCCATGCATCCATCGGGCAGGGGACCTGTGGGTAACAGCCTGTCCTGCGCTCCCTGCAGGACACGTCTTCCCCGAGTTCAAGGAGAGCGACGCCATGTTTGCTGCTGAGCGGGTGAGCCCGGCTTGGGGAGGGGGATCCCCTGCTGGGGGGCAGAGGGCCAACAGATGAGCACAGCCAGCAGAGGGGTCTCTGCAGGGGTGGCCTCAGCCTTCCTGGGCAGGCTCGGGGCTCAAGGTGCTTTTCAACACCCCCTGGACTGGGTGGGACTGGCAGGTCCGAGGAGAGTCCCCCTTCTTAGTGCCTGCCTCTCGTGGGGGTGAGCAGTCCCAGTGCCGCGGGGCAGAGCAGGGGCTGCTCCCTGCCTGGCCTGACCCTGCCCTCCCCAGGCCCCCGACTGGGTGGACGCTGAGGAGTGCCACCGGTGCCGAGTGCAGTTCAACGTGGTGACGCGCAAGGTGAGAGGGTGGCGGGCCTGGCCTGGGGCAGGAAGTAGTGGCCCTGGGGCACGGCTGCTTGGGGGCTCCCAGGTTGGGCTCAGGGCCCTCGCCCTCGGGGGGCTGCTAACGGCAAGGCCAGCCCTCGGGAAGGGGCTTCCTGCTCCCACAGAGCGGCAGTATACCCTGTCCTGGAGGGTCCCTGTGAGCCGGCACGGACTCTCTTGAGGGAAGAGTTTTGGGATCTCTTGAGGTGCCATTCCTGGCAGGACCCCTCCAGCCCTGAGTGTAGGGACCGGGTGTGAGCAGTCAGGCCGTCCCTCCTGAGCGGGCCTGTCGGTGTGCAGTGCTGGCGTGTGCAAAGAGGACTTAAAGGGACTTCTCTTTGGGGCGATCCTTTTCCCAAAGCAGCATGGGCGCTCCTGGGGCTCCCTGCTCCCCAGAAGCTGGCCTTGGTGGGTCTAGCTGGCTGCTGTGGGTCGGGGGCCTGCTGGGCTGCCCCGCCCCTGACTGGTGGGCTGCCCGGCTCTCTGCAGCACCACTGCCGGGCGTGCGGACAGATCTTCTGCGGCAAGTGCTCTTCCAAGTACTCCACCATCCCCAAGTTTGGCATCGAGAAGGAGGTGCGCGTGTGCGAGCCCTGCTACGAGCAGCTGAACAAGTGAGCCGCCTGCCCTCAGCTCAGAGCCGCGCTCCCGGCCGGCCCCGCCCCTCGGCCCTTCCTCACCCACCGCCCTGTGCCCCATCGCTGGAGAAAGTCCGTGTCTGGCCACATCCCCTTAACAAGCCAACCCGAGGAGACCTTCATCCTGTCTTTGTAGGAGAGAGAGAGAGAGAGAGAGAGAGAGAGAGAGAGAGAGTGTGTGTGTGTGTGTGTGTGTGTCCGTGCCCTCAGCATGTGGGGACCCCACCGAGAACCCAGGCCATCGGCACATTTAGTACCCTGTGTCTCCAGGAAAGCAGAGGGGAAAGCGGCCACTACCACGGAGCTGCCGCCCGAGTACCTGACCAGCCCTCTGTCCCAGCAGTCCCAGGTACCCCCGTCCCCACCCCTGCCCGGTCCCCGCCCCCCCCCCTGCGCCCTCGGTCTGCCCAGCCCCTCACCAGCCTGCCTGTCACAGCTGCCCCCCAAGAGGGACGAGACGGCGCTGCAGGAGGAGGAGGAGCTGCAGCTGGCCCTGGCCCTGTCGCAGTCCGAGGCCGAGGAGAAGGAGCGCATGGTGAGCCGGCCCGACAGCCGTGGGGGGGTGGGGCTGCACGGACAGTCGTGGAGACCCTCTGCTCGGGTTCGTTCCAGAGACAGAAGTCCACGTACACTGCGTACCCCAAAGCAGAGCCTGCCCCTGTGGCCTCGTCTGCGCCCCCTGCCAGCAGCCTGTACTCCTCGCCTGTGGTGAGACTCACCTCGACCGGCTGACCCACACACATGGGCACAGGCAGAGGGCCAGCTGCTCCCAGTGGGCGGGCACTCTCTGGGGCTGGTCTAAAAGGACAGTGCGCGGCCCCCCGGCACTACCCCGAGGTGAAGGAAGGTGGGCGTGGGGTGGACACTCAGCTGCAGGCCTCTCTGGCACGGGAAGGGGTGAACCCTGGCCCACGACTGCACCTACTCAGCGCTTGGGCTGGGGCATAGGGACGCCTCCAGTGAGCCCCTCTGGCGGCCAGGGGTTGCCATCTCAGTGGAAGGAGAAGAGTCGGTCCCCTGCTCTGGGGGCAGTATCTGCCCAAAGCCCTCATGTCCCGCCTCCCCCTCTCTCCCCACCCCCAGAACTCATCAGCACCCCTGGCTGAAGACATCGAGCCGGAGGTAAGGCCCACCACGGGAAGGTGCCCCCTCACCCTGCTCCCAGCCGTAGGAGGTGACCCACGCACCCTGCCCTTCTGCAGCTGGCACGGTACCTGAACCGTAACTACTGGGACAAGAAGCAGGAGGAGGCGCGCAGGAGCCCCACGCCATCTGCGCCTGTGCCCCTGGCCGAGCCGGCTGGCCTGCCCCGGGAGGGGCACACGGCCCCTGCCAGTGCTGCGGAGGTGGGTACGGTGCTCACGCTCCGCCTGGGCCCTGGGAGCACGAGGACAGGCAGCTGAGGCCCCGCCGGTTCTCTTCCAGATTCCTGTCCCGGAGCCCGACTCTCAGCCCGCAGCGCCTTCTGGGGGCCCCTTTAGTGAGGTGAGCTCTGGCCAGGCCCTCCAGCACCCCTGGCCACCCCACCAGGGCCTGTCGCGGTGGGTGCACAGACCTCGACACGAGGCTGGACCTGAGGCCTGCTCTGTCCCTCTGGTGTGCCCGCAGCAGTACCAGAACGGGGAGGCCGAAGAGAACCACGAGCAGTTCCTCAAGGGCCTGCAGAACGCCGTCAGCACCTTCGTCAACCGCATGAAGAGCAACCACATGCGGGGCCGCAGCATCACCAACGACTCGGCCGTGCTGTCGCTCTTCCAGGCCATCAACGGCATGCACCCGCAGCTCCTGGAGCTGCTCAACCAGCTGGACGAGCGTCGCTGTGCGTACCCCCCAAACCTGCCCCCCCCGGGGCACAGGGCTGGGCACGCAGGCCACCTCTGAGCCAACTGGCTTCCCCTCCCCCCACAGTGTACTACGAGGGGCTGCAGGACAAGCTGGCCCAGATCCGCGATGCCCGGGGGGCGCTGAGCGCCCTGCGGGAGGAGCACCGCGAGAAACTGCGCCGGGCGGCCGAGGAGGCCGAGCGCCAGCGTCAGATCCAGCTGGCCCACAAGCTGGAGATCATGCGGCAGAAGAAGCAGGTGCGGCCGCCCTCCCGAGGGCACTGCTCTGGGGGTGGTCAGCGCAGCGCGGCGGCTTCCCCAACACTCTGCTTCCACCCCAGGAGTACCTGGAGGTGCAGCGGCAGCTGGCCATCCAGCGCCTGCAGGAACAGGAGAAGGAGCGGCAGCTGCGCCTGGAACAGCAGAAACAGACCGTGCAGATGCGCGCCCAGATGCCCGCCTTCCCGCTGCCCTATGCCCAGGCACGCCCCTCGCCCCCCCAACCACACCCTCTCCCCCACCACCCCACCCCTCCCAGGCTGGCACTGACGGTCACATGGTCTCTCCTTAGCTCCAGGCCATGCCCACAGCGGGAGGTGTGATGTACCAGCCCTCGGGCCCCACCAGCTTCCCGGGCACCTTCAGCCCAGCGGGCTCCGTGGAAGGCTCCCCCATGCACACGGTGTACATGAACCAGCCCGCCCCGGCCGGCGGCCCCTACCCCAGCATGCCTGGGGCCGGAGCAGGTAACACACACACACCCCCTCTTCACCCCCCCCTCCCTCCTCTGGACTTATTTGGATGTAGTTTTGGATTTGTAGCCCAACTACAAGGATGAGGCACAAAGTATATTTTTCGTCTTTTATCAGTGGTGTGTACACACAGCAAGTGCATGTGAAGGCACATGCCAAACACATGCTGGAAGAGTATGTTTACACAAGCATGCTCTCGCTGTACATGTGCTTGCACACACAGGGTGGAAGTACGCTTACACGTGCAAGGCTGAGCCCTGGTGGCCTAGTGGTTGTGGGCAGACTGCGGCCCACAGGGCTGACAGTTCGAACCCAGCAGCAGCTCTCCAGGAGCAAGGCTGGGCCTCCTACTTCCACCAGGGCAGTGATGCCACAAAAAACAAAAACACCTGCGTGAACGCATACGTGCTCACGCCACACAGGCCCACGGGAGCTGCCCAACGCGGCACATCAGCCAGCCTCCGGCCAGGACCTCCTCAGCTTCCTTTAATGAGCGCCCCTCAGCTTCATGACCACGCAGAAGCCGGTCTGTCGCTGCCCTGGTGCAGCGCTGCAGCAGGACTGCCCAGCTCCCTCCCCGCAGGTTGTGGGGTCACCATTCGGTCCCTAGTGGGCACACCTGGCTGGCTCGTGGAGTGGCAGAGTGACGGCGCTTGCTCCCTGGGGTTTGGCCTTTGTGGCGACACCACTTCTCCCACCCACCTCCCTGCCGGACACCCATGTTATGCGTCCCTCTCGTTGGTCTTCTCTCCACAGATCCCAGCATGGTGAGTGCCTACATGTACCCTGCAGGGCCCCCAGGTGGGCAGGCCGCACCCCCAGCCCAGCCTGGGCCCACTGCCAACCCAGCCTACTCATCTTACCAGCCCACCCCCGCCCAAGGCTACCAGGTGAGTGGGTGAGGGGCTGATGCTCTGGCCATGCCCAGGCCAGGCCCCCCGCTCACGAGATCTTCCCTCCCACAGCCTGTCTCCCAGGCCCCTCAGAGCCTCCCGACCCTGCCCCAGCCTCCCCCCGGGACCATGGGCTACGTGGGCGGCCAGGCAGTCTCCGTGGGCTACCAGACCTACAGCATGCAGGTGAGCTGGTCTCCACAGGCGGACCCGGCTGGCGGTCAGCAGAGCATGCTAGGCAGAGGGTCCTTCCACTCAAGACGCTCAGGATCGCCCATTTCTTCTCCTAGAACCTCATGACCACCCTCCCCAGCCAGGACGGGCAGCTGCCCCCCCAGCAGCCCTACCTCTCAGGGCAGCAGCCCGTGTGCCAGCAGGTGAGCAGCAGCCCAGGCCCCTTCTCAGCAGGGCTGGGGAGAGTGTGGCAGACGGAAGGGTGGGCTGCGGGCACGCATAGGCGCACAGAGCCCTTCTGCAGACAGGAACCACCACACATCTGGGAAAGCCAAGCCCAAAGCCACCCCCGTGTCGCTGAGTCGAGCCCTACTCCTGGCAGCCCTGAGCAGGACCCCCAAGGCTGGAAGCTTTACGGAGCAGCCCCCCCAAGATAGCAGCTGGTGGGTTGACACAACCAGCCTGTTGGTCGCTGCCCCCAGCGTCACTGTGGGGAGAGCCAGAGACTGGGGCTCACTGCTCCCTAGCAGGGGGGCGGAGGCACAGCCCTCCCTCACAGAGGCCACTGAACTGAGCCCAGTGCCTGCTGCTCCCCCCACAGATGGCACCCACCGGGGGGCCCCCTCAACAGCCTCCAGCGCAGGGGCTGCCCGCACAGGGTAGCGAGGCCCAGCTCATCTCCTTCGACTGACCCTGGGGCTGTGCCAGCCTAACATTGCGACTCTGCAGACGCCTGCACCCAACTTGCCGCCGCCTCTCGCTGCCACTGCAGGCGGCCACTCCGCCCCCCTCCCCCACCCCTGATCTCAGCCTGCAGCCCCACCTCCACCCTCCCATCACTGCCTCACAGCCAGGTCCCCAGGGCTGGCCTCGGGGAGGGGAAGGGGGACCCTGGGCAGCAGGTGTAGCCTCTGCTTGGTACAGCTGCTGCCCTGGGAGGCCTGGCCTATGGGCAGCTGCCTGTGAACCCCCCTTGTCAGCCTCTCAATGCAGCAGGCCCAGCCCATCCCAAGCACCTGGGAGGGAGAGCTTAGGGGTCTCCCCACTCCGCTTCTCCGGCTGCCATCTCCCCTCCAGCCCCCGAGACCTCGTGGAACAGTCCTGATAATAAAGAGTCCTCCAGACGCCCTGGCTCATGTGACGCGGTGTCCGTGTGGGGCATGGGGTGCGACTCCCCTGGCCAGGGGTGGCCGGGAGGAGTTTGGGATTTGATGCGCCTACGCGCATGCGCACGCTTCTAGGTGGCTGGGCTGTGTGCCCGGCGCCAGCTCGGTCCCCTGCCAGGCGGCCGAGCGCTGAGTCCAGTCATGGGCCCCAGGGCTGGCCGCGAGCCGTTCCGGCGGCCTTGACCAAAGGGCTCCCTCCTGCGTGAGCCGGGCAGAGGGCAGCCACCTCGGTGGGCGCTGCAGGCGGGGCCCCTGAGGAGCAAAGGGCTCCTGGCCTGTGGCAAAGGCTGGCGCCGGGCGAGGCTGGCCGTGTGCAGCGCCCCCCGCGCTCTTGCTGCCCGGCTCACCGGCGGCCAGCAGCCCCTCGCCTGCCCCGGCCACAGCGACCGGCGGGCGTTCTAGCCCAGCGTGGTCACGCAGGGGCCGCCCACGGAAGTCGGGCTTTGCGGACAGCGCAAGGCAGGGAGGGGCCCCGTGGAAACAAACGCGCCCCTGCGGAGCAAGCCGCCTCCTGCGCCAGGAAGCGGCCGGCCGCGGGACAGCAAGAGTCCGCCTACCTCGCCCCGCCCCGCCCCGCCACCGGGTGCGCCTGCGCGCCGCGCCGCCTTGTGGGTACGCGCGGGGCCTGAGCGGAGGCGAGCGCCAGCGCGGCCAGAGCGTCCCACCCCAGCTCGCACTCTCGATCACCTCGGCGGCTAGAGCGTCCCTGCCTCGCTCGCACTCTCGGTGTCCTGGGCGGCTAGAGCGTCCCACCCCAGCTCGCATGCTCGCTCCCGGCGGCTAGAGCGTCCTCCTCGGTGGAGCCGCGTGTGACCTTCCAGCCCGCGCACCGATGCTGCCGGCGGCCGCTCGCCCCCTGCGGGGGCTGCATCTCGGGCTCCGGGGCGCGGCCGCGTTCCGCCTCGCCAGGTACTGCGGGGCGCAGCTGCGGCTGGTGCGGCACCAGGCAGCGGAGAGCGGGCCCGGCGGGGCGGCGCCGGCCAGAGAGCAGGACAGCCGGGCCCCGTGGGGCTCGGGTCCCCGCGAGACGGGCGGCGGGCGAGCGCCCTGCCGAGGCCCGGGGCGGCCCGTAGCGCGCGCCTCGCGGGCCGGGGGGGCCTTGGCGGCCGCCCCGAGCCGGCCCTTCTCCCGAGTGCGCCGCCGACTGAGCTGGGGGCCACGAGGCTGCAGCCGCTGCGGGGTCGCTCGGGCCCTGCCCCCGGTGACCTTGGCCGGGGCCCTGCCCATCGCCCGGCCTCAGTTTCCCCCGCAGCCCCGGGCGGGGGGGGTGCCCCTGCGGCCAGGGACGGCCCGCGCTCGGGGAGGTTGGTGCGACCGCGTGCCCCTCGGCGCGCAATCCCCGGTCTGCGGCGCCCCGCACCAGCCGGAAGCGTCCGGCTCGGGCTTGCGAGCGCCGATGCTGGTGCGCCGCCGAGGGAGTAGGGGGCCGAGCCGGCCTTGGGTGGCCACTGCGGGGGGCAGCGTGCAGGAAGACGGCCCACGCTGCAAGCTCTGGGCAGCCCTGTCTCTGCGCGGTAGGGTGGCCGCGGGCTGTGGGGCTGCAGGATGTACACGCCCTTGAAGCCCCCTGCCATTACCGCTGAGGCTGCTGGCGGGGGGAGCCCGGTGGCCGGGTGGGTGAGTCCCGGGGGTTCCACTGTCGGGGCCGGACTTGACTGACCGCCCCTCTGAATGGTGCAGGCCACACGGGCCGGCCGTCTGTGCGGCCCGACAGATGAGGAGCACCAGCCGCCTCCGGGCTGAGGCGCTGGCAGGAGCCCCCCTGGATAACGCCCCCAAGGAGTACCCCCCCAAGATCCAGCAGCTGGTCCAGGACATCGCCAGCCTCACGCTGCTGGAGATCTCCGACCTCAACGAACTCCTGAAGGTACCGAGGACGGGCCGGGAACCCGGTGGCTCTGCCCCCAGCACCGGCCCAGCCCGGCTGGCTCCTCATGCTGCCCCTCTCCGACCTGCAGAAAACGCTCAAGATCCAGGATGTCGGGCTGATGCCCACAGGCGTGATGCCCGGGGCTGCCCCTGTCGCAGCGGCAGCCCCTGAGGTGAGCTTCCCGCCACCCCTGCTGCAGCCTGCCCCAGCGTCAGGCAGTGTGGTGCCCTGTCCTGCACGCCCACACCTCCTCCTCGGCTCCCTCTTCCCTCAGGAAGCCAGGGACCAAAGGGGCAGTTGATGGCAGGATGGGTGGTTTCCGCAAGGCCAGGCAGGGCCTGATGCTGAAGAGGGTGGGTTACTGCCTGGCAGGAGGCTGACAGATCAGCACAAGCAGTATGCCCCTTTGAGGGCACGACATTTCTGCAGTGGGTGCAACAAGCCAGCAGCCAAGAGGCAAGGACAGGCTGGCCACTGGAGTGCGGCTGGACTAGGGGGGCAGGCGGGGCTGCCAGCCCTGCCCAGGGGAACAGGGGAGACTGGAGCACAGGGCAGCCTGACTCCCAACTTCAAGTCCCGTTTGGTGTTGAAGTCTCACATGTTCTCATCCAGTGAATGCCCAGCACCCAGGTGCCATCCTCATCCAGGCTGGTTACATTTTCATTTGCCCCTCGGGGCTTCAGCTGAGCCTGGCCCAGCCCTTGCCTGTCGGTTCTTCCCCATGCCCTGCGGCGGCTGCTGCTGCTGTGTGCGTTGTCAGTGCAGAGCGCTGCCCGGGGAGTCACAGCCTGCCCTGACCAGCCTGGTCTCTGCTCGTCCTCCAGCAGGCAGGGCACGTGTGGTCTCTGGTCTCTTCGTTGAGAGACACACACCCCACCCTCAGCGCCTGCTGGAGTCTGGGGATCCAGGACTGCAGGGGTTTCCTGGCACCTGTTGAACAGGACTGGTTTTCTGGAGAGGAGGGGCTGGGTTCTGAGCACTTTTTCTACCAGCTGGGGCCACTGGAAAACAAGGGCTTCGATTCTTTTTTTTTTTTTTTTTTAGGGCATCACTACCCTGAAGGGCTTCGATTCTTATCACTGGCCCCAGGCCCAAGCCAGGTCTGTCCTGGGCAGTCAGGACCCAGGGCCCCACTCAGGGGCACTGTGATTAATGGTCTCATGCCTGCTGCCTTCCCCTGCCCCTGGGAGCGTGGCTTCTTGGACACATCTGAGGTGCTGATGAGGAAGCCCAGTCCTGGGGAGTGGTCTCTTCTGACTGTGTCTGTGTGGTGGCCTCCCAGGGCCTGGGAGGGACCCGAGGCAGGCAGGGAGTCGGCTCAGTGGGAGGCCTGTGACAGATAGCCTGGTGCAGGGTCGCCCCAGCTGGCGTCTGCCTCCAGTCCCTACCTGTGGGGTGGGTCTGCGGGGCTGTGAGCTCTAGGCCCCTAGTGCCTCACCCTCCCTTCCTGCCTCTCCATCCCGTCCCCCACAGGAGGCCGAGGAGGACATCCCTAAGCAGAAGGAGCAGACGCACTTCACTGTCCGCCTGACCGAGGCCAAGCCTGTGGACAAGGTGAAGCTCATCAAGGAAATCAAGAGTTACGTCCAGGGCATCAACCTGGTGCAGGTGAGGCCGCACAGGGCTCGGCCTGTGGGGACCGGTGGGCAAGCGACCGTCTGGGGCCTGACCATCTTCCCCCTCACAGGCCAAGAAGCTGGTGGAGAGCTTGCCCCAGGAGATCAAAGCCAACGTGGCCAAAGCGGAGGCGGAGAAGATCAAGGCGGCCCTGGAGGCGGTGGGCGGCACTGTGGTGCTGGAGTAGCCCGGATCCGAGGACTTGCAGGGGCTGCGGCCCCAGAGGCCTGCCCAGTGTCTGGCAAGGCCTGGGTCCGCGGCTGCCGCGTGGACTCCTGGCACTGGCTGCCAGCCCACCTCCATTTGGGAGGGAGGAGCGAACCTGCGGGGCGGGCCGGGCGGCGGCTGCCCCTGAGGGCCCCGGGGAGAAGACTTGACATCCACCAGTCACAGCGGCTCCTGTGGCCGCCTGCCTGCCTGCCAGCGGGAAATACACTGTGGAGACTCTGAGGGTGCCGCTCGTGTGCTCTGGAACGCCGGCCGCCTGGGGCTGGGTCGCCAGGCGTGGGGCACACAGGCTGAGGTCCCGCCAGCGGGTGGGCTGTGTGGGTGGGCAGGCGCTCTTCCCATCAGCTGCCACACGGGCACACACCTGGACTTCAGTGGAGGCCGGGGCACCCGCGGGGTGTCCCTGCTTAAGGCGGAGGAGGTCCCACTTGCCTGGCCGGGGGCCACAGCCTCACCAACGGGAGGGCGAGAGCCCGGCCTGCGTCTCGCTTGTGTGTGGGAAGCCGGCAGCCCAGCCAGTGCTGCAGG
This sequence comes from Nesogale talazaci, assembly GCA_004026705.1. Classification (NCBI taxonomy): domain Eukaryota; kingdom Metazoa; phylum Chordata; class Mammalia; order Afrosoricida; family Tenrecidae; genus Nesogale; species Nesogale talazaci. Next base: position 12,108 of record PVJH01024194.1, on the reverse strand, counting down.
GGGCCGCGAGCCTGGGGCCAGTGGGAGGCTCTTCCCACACTTGGGGACCCTCACATAAGTGGGGCGGGGGAGGGTGAGTACTTTATGCCGTGATGGTTGGAAAGAAGCTACTCTGGCTTTAAGGGGCAGGGGGAGCAGGAAGGCACACCTCCAGCAGGACGTTCCCAGGCCTGACTGTGAGAGGGACCAGCAGGGGGCACTGTGTTGCCATACTTGGCTGGCAGGGCTCCCCAGGGGACCAAAGAACTGGCCGGCTGACACCTATGGACTGTTACCTGTAGCTGCCAGGCTGGCCAGGGCCCCCCCTGCCCCAGGAGTCCCTGACGGCAACTGGGCCACCCGACATCCAGGGGGACGTGGGAAGATTCCTCGTGGCCAGTTTCTGTGGCTTTGCAGCTGCAGTGTGGAAGCAGGACCTGTGAGCCTTCGTCGGTGGGGTGGGTTTGCGGGTGGCGCAGTGACGGATGGACCTGGGGTAGCTTCCAGCCTGGTCACTCAACATGGCTTGCCAGAAGCCCTGGGACCAGGTAACTGCCCACTGCAGTGTCTAGCTTCGTTGGTGCCATGGACGGACCTGCCACACCTGCACCCCAAGGAACTGGGACTGGATGCCCTCTTCTTGCCCCCAGGCTCACGGTGTGGCATAGCTCAGGCCCTGGTTTTCAGGAGAAGCCCGGCTCCGACTGCTCCTGCCCTTTCCTGGTAGCAGTGTGGCCCGGTGCTGTTCTCCAGCTTCCACCCTGGACCCTGCCCTTCCTGGTGGCTCTGCAGCCCTGCCCAGCCAGTGAGCGACCTGGATGCGCCACACCCTATGATGGGCGCTTGGCCAGAGGCCACAGGCTCCCCATGGCCCTGCAGTGTGGAACCACAGCCCCCCCCCCCCCCCGAGTTCACTGATTAGGGGGCGGGGGGCTTGGGATCCTGGTGTCTTTAGTGGAGACCCGTGTGCAGGGGCCTCCCCGTCTGCGGGCAGCAGCTTCCTCTTTGCCTGTCCACAATCTTCTACACACACCCCAGCCTCCACATCCACCTTGTCTAGGGGAGTCCACCACCACCTCGCCCCAGAGGTCCCTGATGGGTTTGGCCTCCTCCGTGTGGAGCACACAGCCTGTTTGGTCAGCAGCTGCCCCAAGTGGCTTCGGGGACTTAGGTCACGTGCAGTGGCTTCCTTGTTTGTTAGGGTACACTGATTAAGCCTGAGGGGAAAGGAGTTGCCCCGCCTGGTGCTTTTGGAAGGTCTCTGGGAGCCCCTCCGGGGCGTGCGTGCGTGCTTCACGCTGGGCCTGGCTGGGAGGGGACAGCCTGTGGTGCACGGTGCTTTCTAACGCCCCCTCCAACTACTGCCTGGCTCTCGGCTCACCATCTTGCCGCGGGCACGGCTGTAAAGCAGTGCTGGGTGCCAGTTCAGAGCCTGGTCTGCAGCTTGGAGCTTCGGGGAGCGGGCACGAGTCCTTCGCCGTGGCATTTGGAGCAGTGGCCCAAGCGTCGGGTGGCCAGGGGGCCCAGAATGCCCCCTCAGCAGGTTCCCCGCAGGCTGCACCAGGCTCCGCGGGCTACCCGCCTTGTCAGGTGGGGCCCATCAGGCTGGCCCACGGCCCCTTTAAGGCGTGGGCCCCGCCCCGGCGGTGGGCGCGGCCTGTGGAGGCCCTGCCCCCCCGACCCGCGCGGGCGCATTGGCTGCTCTTTGAAGGTGGCGTGGAGCCGGAGGCAGGCACCGGCGGCGCACAGGCTCGGGGCGCACTCGGCACCCGGCGGGCACCGGGCCGGCCATGGCATCCGAGGCGCGCGTGTCGCGCTGGTACTTCGGGGGCCTGGCCTCCTGCGGGGCCGCCTGCTGCACTCACCCGCTGGACCTGCTCAAGGTGAGGCCGCGGGGCTGGATGGGAACCTGGCCGCCGCCCGCAGTCGTGCCCGCGCGCGCCAGGCCGTGCCCGCGGGTGGACCGCGGTGCGACGTCCACGCTGCCCGTGCCGCCCCAGCCCGTGTCCCGCGGGGGCCGCGCCCCGAGCCCCTGACGACACCCCCCGCCCGGGCGCAGGGATGCGGGGCGCGGGCCTTCGCCGCAGGTGACCGCGAGCCCGCGCAGCCTCCGGCCTCCAACCAGGTGTGCGCCCCGCTCGCTCCCCGGGCGACCGTGGGCAGGGCGCCGCGAGGCTCCCTCCGGGTTGACCGCCGAAGCTGCAGCGCGAGGCGGGGCTGGGTGCAGGGGTGGGATGTGCGCACGTGCTAGCGGTCACGTGTGGGCACCTGCCCTGAGACCCGGGGGTGAGAGGGCGCCCCGGCTGTGGGCCGCCTCCCCTGAGCTGCGGCAGGGGGAGTGGGCAGTGGAGGACCGGCCGGGGACCTGGGGACCTCAGCTCCCTCAGAGCCTAGACAGCTCCTCCTCAGAAGGAAGCTGCTTGCACACTTTGTAACTTCTTTTTTTTCTAAGGGAAAAAAAATGCGCACGTGGCAAAACAAGACAGAACTTTCCTTGTCTCCCAGCCCCCAGGCCTGTTTTCTGGCCTCTTACCACGAGGGACAAAGAGGCTTGGGTTCTGAACAGAGCAAAGTCCAGCAGGGCAGCCGGCCCCCCTGCCATCCCTGCCCTGGACTGTGGTCAGTGGGTGTCCACCCCCAAGACCCTACACGCAGCTCTTCCTGGGAGGACAGCCTGACCGGTAGCTGACCCAGGCCCATCCTCTCAGCTGCCTGCTGCCCAAGGAGGCTCTGGGAGTTCTGCTGCCTGCCTGAGGCGGAGCTGAACCCACTGGGAGGTCCGGAGGACACTCGGGACACGGCCCTCCTGGCCTTCCTGCCTCTCCTTCCTCTCCCGCTTGCACGCACTCACAGCTGCCATGAGTCAGGTGAATTGGCGAGAGATTAGCTTTTCTGGCTAAGGGGCCGGCCAGCCACCGCAGGGGTGGGCGGGGCAATGCAGAGGCCTGCCCCTGCCCCGAGGCTGGGGGCTCCTGGATGGCAGGAGCTGGGTGCTAGAAGGGGGCCTCTCCAGGCTCACCCTCTTGCCACCCCCACCCTCATCGGCGGGCCCTGCAGTGTCAGGCTGGAAACTGTGAGCCGGTGGCCGTGTTCACACCGAACTTCAGTGCTGACCAGCTGTGTCATAGACTCACCAGCAGTTGTCCATGGTCCAATGCCCTGCTGGGCGTCACTGCCCGCCCCCTCCCTGCCCGGAAGCGCTGTGATTGGGGAGGGCAGGGTCAGCCAGGGGCAAAGCGGGCCGGCCGCCCTCTCTCCCCTGTTCACCAGCATTCCCTCTGAACATTCAAGTGCCCCCTAAGACTCCTCACTCGCCTCTGTGCCCAGGACCTGGCTCTATCCTGTGAGCCAACTGCCACCTGGGCTGGATGGCAGCCAGCGCCTGCTTGGCCACCGCCCCCTCGCACCTCAGCACCGGGCCTCTCCCCCCGACCAACTGCCACGGGGCCGGGCACTGCCACCCCAGCCAGGTTGCCTCCTCCAACCTCTGCCCTCTTGGCCGAGTGGCTGCCCCCTCCCAGGCGGGGCTCCTGACCACGGGGTGGGAACAGTGCTGTGAGCCATGATTAGGGAGGTGGCAGATTGCAGTGGCCTGCCCTGACCTCCCGGCTCTCCCTTCCCAGCCCTGCACCCAGGCCAGCCCCGCGGACCTCCCCTCACTGAGCATGCCTAGCCGAGACCCTGTGAGGTGGTCACGGTTACAAAGTGGACCTGGGGTCTCCACCCCACGCTTGGTCCCCCTCTGACAAGTGAGAGCAAACCTCCCTGGGGGTGTGCGGTGCTGCTCAAAGGTTGGGGGGTGGCCTGCCCTCGTCAGGCACCGGCTGCTGTCATTATGGCAGCGGGGGCGTGGTGGCTGCTGCAGGATCAGGGTGACCACAGCCCGTCCCCGAGACAGTGCCCTGGAGGCCCGGCCACCTGCAGAGCTCCCGTTTCTCCGGCTGCCCGGGCCGGCATGGGTCACCTGTGGCAGGCGTGGGAGGAGGTCGGGGCCAGGGCTCTGAGCGGGCGTGGACCCCTCCCCGCCGCAGGTCCACCTGCAGACGCAGCAGGAGGTGAAGCTGCGCATGACGGGCATGGCGCTGCGGGTGGTGCAGTCGGACGGCATCCTGGCCCTCTACAACGGCCTCAGCGCCTCCCTCCTGAGACAGGTACGGGTGCAGCAGCGCCAGTGGGGCGTGGAGGGTTGCAAGGGTGGAGTGAGGTGGGGGCGAGGAGGCCTGTCTCCCCCCGGCCCCCGGGGCCGCCCTGAGCTAGATGTCCCCACAGATGACCTACTCGCTGACCCGCTTCGCCATCTATGAGACCGTGCGGGACCGCATGTCCAAGGGCAGCCAGGGGCCCCCGCCCTTCTACCAGAAGGTGCTGCTGGGCGCCATTGGCGGTGAGCCAGGTGGAGGGGGACGGGGGCTCAGGTGGGGAGGCTACCGCCAGGTTTGACTGTGGGGGTTGTATCGCCCAAGGTTTCACCGGCGGCTTTGTGGGGACCCCCGCAGACATGGTCAACGTCAGGTCAGTGCCGCACCCCACCCTGGTCGAGGTCCTCAGGCTCCATGCTGTCTGTTGGTCCAAGCTTCCCTCCCTCCGTGGGACCCGGGAGTCCTGGCTGTGGGAGGGGTGGCCCCGAGCTCAGCAAGAGGTCCCGGGCCTGCTGGGGGCTTCCTGTGCCCATGCCTGGGGGCGGGGGTGTCCCTTCTTCATCCTCTTCCCTCTCTTGCAGGATGCAGAATGACATGAAGCTGCCGGCCAGCCAGCGTCGCAAGTGAGCGGGACTCCTCCAGGGTCTCTGAGAGGGACAGGCACCACTGGGGGCGGGGGGGTGGGGGTGGGTGGTGCTGGGACTATGTAAGGGGGACAAATGTCACCTGGGTTGTGGCAGGGGGGTCCCATGAGGTCACAGCCCAGCAGTGGGGTTCCCGGGTGCAGACTGACCCCTAAGCTGCTCTGCCCAAACCAATGAGGACTTTAGGACTTAGGCCATGTGGCGGGCAAGGTCAATGGGGAGATGAGTTAGGGTCTGGAGGCCTTGGGCAGCGAGTTCTGGACTCTCCGTTCTGGAATGGCTTGAGGTGCTGCCTGGTCCCTCCACGATCTTCATGGGAAGGGCCCTGAATGGGAGACCCGCGGGGGCTCAGGATCGTGCCCACAGCCCCTGGCAGCGAGCAGGGTGGGATGTGGAGACACGGGTGGCAGGAGCTCTCACAGCCCGTTCTGCCCCCACAGCTACGCGCACGCGCTGGACGGCCTGTACCGGGTGGCCCGGGAAGGTGAGAGGGGGTAGCGGGAATTATGGAAGGTACATGGGGGTGGGGGCCCCATGCCTGAGCACCCCTTCTTCCCCAGAGGGTCTGAGGAAGCTGTTCTCGGGAGCAACCATGGCCTCCAGCCGAGGGGCCCTCGTCACCGTGGGCCAGGTAGGGCTCCGTGCAGAGGCTCAGCTCCCAGCATGCCCTTGCCCACATGCTGAAGGGCGCTGGGGGGGGAGCGGGGACGACACGGGGTGGGGTGGGGGGAGGGGAGGGCCGTGCCAGACTTCTCCTGGGGAGCCTCCTGCTGCTCCAGATGGTGAGAGGGGCCTGGCACTACTTTGCCCCTGACGCCCGCCTCGGATTCCATGCCAGCCACGGGACGGTGCAGTGTTCAGTCGCTGCTGGGTGGGCTCATTTCTCTGGGGACTCCTTCATGGGCCTGACTGCCCCTTCCGTCCCCCAGCTGTCCTGCTATGACCAGGCCAAGCAGCTGGTCCTCTCCACCGGCTACTTCTCGGACAACATTCTCACCCACTTCCTCTCCAGCTTCGTAGCGGTGAGAGGGGAGGACCGGGCGGGATCTGGTCGTGCCTGCAGAGGCCAGGGTCCGGCAGTGGGGGAGGAGCCTGTGGGTAGGCAGTGCCCGGACCAGGACAGGCCCCGGTGTTGCCCACACCCCAGGCCAGTTGGTGAAGAGTGCCCTCCCCCCAGGGCGGGTGTGCCACCTTCCTGTGCCAGCCCCTGGATGTGCTCAAGACCCGTCTCATGAATTCCAAGGGCGAGTACCAGGTGTGTGGGCGGGGCCGGGCTGGGAGGGAATGGCTGAGAGGGGAAGAGGAACCCCTCAGACTGGGGAAAGGGGGACCCCTCCGAGGGCACCTCACACCAGTGGCCCTTTCCTTGTCTGAAAAGCTTTCTTTTAAAATTAACCCAACCACCAAGACAGAGGGTTCTCAGCTGGGTTTCTGGGGTACATGTTAAGTCAGCCATGGGGAGGCTGGGTGCCCAGGCCTGGTGCTGCTGCCCCCACCCCACCCCGCCCACTGCGTTCCCAGGGTGTTTTCCACTGCGCCAAGGAGACCGCCAAGCTGGGACCCCTGGCCTTCTACAAGGTGAGCCCGGTCGCGCGTGGGGGCGGGCCTCCCAGCCGTGGGGGCATGCGTCAGTCAGTCCTGTTCACCCTCCGCCGTGTCCACAGGGCCTCCTGCCCGCCGGCGTCCGTCTGGTGCCGCACACCGTGCTCACCTTCCTCTTCCTGGAGCAGCTGCGCACGCACTTTGGCGTCAGCGTGCCGGCCTGACCGGTCCCAGTGTCTGTCCTTCCAAAGAGTGCGGCGGGCGCAGCCCACACCCCTGCCCACGGCCTTCTCCCAGCCTGGGACCACCACACCTGCCCCCGCGGCCCTTTTCCCCCACGCAACCCTGCCACTGCCACCCCGCAAGGCCCCCTGCACTACCCCTTCCCCGGGCACCGCCTCCGCCCCGCCGGCTGCCCTGAGGACGCAGACCCGGGAGGGCAAGGCTTGGCCCCGCGGGCGGCGCATTGACTCACTCACACATGCACGCACGCGCACGCACACCACGCTTGCCATCCCGGTGCGGAGGGAGATCGCAGGCCACCTGCCTTGTGCCCCCACCCCGCACCCCTGCCTTCACTGCGGAAGCCCACGGCTCCACAGGCTTCCAGCCGCGTCGGTGGACGATGTGGGGGGCACCGGTCCTCAGGCTGGATTCATGCAGACAGGGACCAGAGGAAGGGACCCGCAGGGGCCCCAATCCAGCCTTGGCCTGGCCTCCTGCACCAGCATTCCCCCACCTGACCCCCAACCCCACATGGCTTTAACTAGGTCAGTTCTGCCAACCTCGGGCACCTGCTGCCTGTGTCTTCAGGGATGGGCTGAGTCCTGCCCCCTGGTGCCTGGGACCCTGCTGCACTGAGGTGGTCCCCCCACACCTGGACTGTCCAGCCGACCTCATGGGTTCCGCCTGCTTGCTGAGCCCCCTGGGACTGGACCCCACCCAGGAAGGATCCTGAGCCAGCCTCGTGCCTGTCAGAACCCTATTAAAGATGAGGGACAGCCCCCCTCCCCTGTGTGTGTCTCTCTCAGGGCCTGCAGACCAGAAGTCCACTGGACTCCGTGAAGACAGACCAGTGCAGGGGCCAGGTCCCAGAGCGGGAGAAGTGTGCCCTGGGCAGGAGTGGGACGGGGTAGCGTGATGATAGTTGCCCATGGGTGATGGGGCATGCTGGGGTGGCAGAGCCTACTGGGAGGGCTTACTCACTCCTGGGTCCACGTCCTGTTCCAACCTAGGGGGCCTCCCTTCCCAGCCCCCTGGACACTGCTAGGGCTCTGGCACCATCTGGCATCGCTGGTGAGAAACCCCCTCTCAGAGCTGTAAATTCCCAATCGGAGCTAGTGCTGATGCCATCACCCCCCCCCACTGGGGCCCCCTGAGGGGTCCCAGTGCCAGGCTGCAGCTGCCCTGCCCAGTGAAGGCCGCCAGGGCCTGCGGGACTCACCACTCCAAGCAGAATGTCACAGTAGCTCTTGGGTGCCCTTGAGTGCCTGGGTGCCTGGTTCTTCAGATGTGTTTGGAGGTTCCAGCAGGGAACGCAGCTCCCCAGATACCCTTGACCGAAGGACGGTCCTCCTTCTATGGGGAGGGTGGTCCTCTGCAACCGAGCACACAGGTTCGGGAGGGACCCCCATGGAGCGTGAGGGAGGAAGGGGACGCCCGCCCAGCCAGTCAGATCAGCCGAATCAACCGTGGCGGTCAGTGGGGGGGCAGATGTCGCAGCCCGATCACCCTCACAGCCTTCACACCAGTTCTTAGGTTGGAGCCCCCGTGGCCTCCGCCTGTCGGTCTCGTCAGGGGCCCTCTTCTTTCTGACTGCCCCTCCACTTTCCGGAGGCCACATCTCACCCTCTTCACTGCCCTCCTCCCCAGACAGACACACCCTTCCCTGGCAGGCGTTGGCACGTCGAGCCTCCTTCCCCAGCACCGCCTCTCCAATGCCTCTGTTCTTCGGCCGTCGCCTGCATGCGTGCCCAGCCGTCACCGACGCACCGCGTGAGGCGATCTGGCCCTTCGGAGCACCCACTCTCCCCGAGATGGTCTCGGAATGCCGGTGGGGCAAGCTCGGGCTGGTTTTCATTCTCTTCTGCTCCGACCGGGACGAGCAGGTCTCCATGCCCCTTCCCACCCATGGTGCAGTCTGTCTGCGTGTGTGTGTCCATCTGGACCCGGCCCTGGCCCTGCAGCCTGCTGGCTTGAGATCCCCGCTGCCTTTCTCGCACCAGGAGTCCGTTTTCCAGCGACCGCCCCTTCCTCTTGTTTCCGATCCCCAGCCCAAAGAGCGGTGGCGGCCCCACAAGTGGCACAGAGTATGGGGCAGTGGCACCGACGTCGCGTGCCGGTAGAATTTCGCTGAAGATTGCCCCACCCGCGGCTGCAGCAGGACGTGGACAGGGACCTGCCAGGGGTGCAGGTTCAGAAGAGGATGTGGAGCGAGGGATGTCGGTGGTGGTGTCAGGCGGGTCTCGCCTGGAAGCAGAGGGTCCCAGAAAGAGGTTTACTTGTGTTTTACTGATGCCGCCAAGGCAAGTGACCGTGTGGACCATGGCACACTGGGGAGCCCTGAGCAGAGTGGGAATCCCAGAAGCCTCTGTGTGCTCGGTGAAGTGGCGGGGCAGCGAGAGAGCGGCAGGCCGGGGCGAGGGGTCGGCACGGGCAGGTGTGAGCTGGCGCAGGGATGGGTGGGGCGTCGTTCCATTTGCACCGTGGGTCAGAGGCCACGCTATGGCAGTCACGGGAGATGAGAGGAGCTGGCGGCGGCTTGTGTTGTGTGCGGCCTGGTCACTGAGGTGGCACCTTGCCCTTGCTGTACAGCACACATAAGGCACACACACACACACACACACACACACACACACGGGTCTGGAAGGGGCCAGGGACAACCCCAGTGTCTGTAACCCTGACCCTGCGGGAGGTGTGAATCTGGTCCTCAGAGCCAGCACGCTGGCCAGGGCAGATCCTGCACTGTGTCCAGAAGGCTGTCCAGGGATGGGAGGGGGTCCTTGTGGTCAGACAGGAAGCAGCGGGCGGCTTGGGTGTCTGGACCCAGATCTCCGGGGGTTGGAGTGTGTGGCGATGACCACAGGCGCCCTGTCTGGCGGGCCTGCCGCAGCCCACTGGCCTGCTTCTGAGCCTGGACACCAGCCTGGGGCACGTCCCACGGGGCAGACAAGGCGACAGGCAGCCAAACTCAGAAACAGGATGTGACCAGGAAGGCAGCTGCCCCAATGGGGCCCCAGGGGCCTCTCCCCCTACTCCCAGCAGCCTGGCAGCCAGCCAGCTTTGATGTTGGCCAGGTCTCACCCCGCTGGGAGCCAGCTCTGCCCTCCCTGCGGCCAGCCCAGTCTGCCACTGCACCAATCTGTACCCAAGACTCTAGCCAACAAGCGCCTGGTCTGCTTTGGGGAGGTGGGCCTGGCACGGCCCAAGACAGGGCAGCGTGCAGGCCGTGGGTGCCCAGCTCCCAAGGCACCAGGAAGGGGGTGGGCATGGATGTGGAAGCAGAGAGTGTTCACCAAGGCCCTCTCTGTGAAGGAGCTACCAGCCCCCGACCCGCATGCACATACACACACATACACACATGCGTATGAATGCACACACATAAATACACATTGCATACAGAGGCATACTTACGACCCACACATACATATGCATGCATAGACATGCACATATGCACACATGAGCACACATGCACATGCTAACATAAACACACGCGCACACCCACAGAAGCCCTGCCTTCCGAGATTGAGTGAGGGCACCAGGGCGGGCAACGCCCCCAGCGCCCCAAGGAGCTGATGAGCCAGCCCCACTCGGTTGCCCGTCCTGAAGCCAGATGGAGCGTGGTGGGGATCGGGCGCACACCGGCAGCACGCACACTACCACTGGAAGATTAGCATGGCCCCACGCATATTCATGAAGCATCCCCTATTTTTTTATGTGGCATCACTGCCCTGGTGGGAGTAGGAAGCCCAGCATTGCTCCTGGGGAACTGCTGCTGGATTTGAACCATCAACCCTGTGGGCCACAGGCATCCCGTATTTTTTTGGGGGGGGAGGCATCACTGCCCTCTGGTGGTGGGAGTAGGAGGCCCAGCCTTTGCTCTTGTGGAGCCGCTGCTGGAATTGAACCTCCATCCCAGTGGGCCGCAGTCCCGCGCACAACCACTACGCCACCGGGACTCAGTCCTTTTGTTGGTTTTTTCTTCGCATCCTGTATTTTTAAGAAAGAAAAGGATGGTTAAAACAATGGGGCCAAGAAGCCCTGAGCACTCGTGGTGGGTCCACTCGCAGGGGCCTGGGGCGCCAAGTCAAACTGACCAGCAGGCCTGTGAGGCTGAGCTCCTAGGCCTTGGCGGGGCTGGGAAGCCTGGGCTGTGGGGGCCGCTGAGCACCTCCAGGGCTCCTCACTGCCCCTGGCCTCAGAGGGTTCCTCGCACGCCCGTGGCTCTCACGCTGGGGACAGTTCCAGCGCCTCCAGGGAAGCAGGCCTGAGCAACTCACTCCTCTGCCTCCTCTTCCCCCCAGAGGAATGTCCTTACCCAAGAACTGCTTTCCAAACCTCAAGAAATGTCAGCAAGCTGCCAAGACAATGCACTGGGGAATGGGGCAAACGGGGCTGGGAGAGCCGCCCCCTCACCCCCACCCCCACCCCCACCCCCACAGACCAAACATGAACTCACAGCATGGACTGTAGACCCGGCCCTAACCCACAGAGCCCGGCCAGGGCACGGCGAAGACCCTGGGTTAGGCAGTGGCCACTTAGACAAGACCCTTGACCACCACGGCAGTAACTGCCGCAAACTCGATCAGCTGGGCCTCGTCACAGCTCCGTGGGTGCAGGCCCTGGGCAGCAGGCAGATGGACAGACAGACAGTCGGCCGAGTGCTGCAGCCAACCTGGGTGAGGAGCGACTGGAGCCTCTAAAGTCCCTGTGCGCAGCCTCAGGAGCCCCGACTCTCCTGGGCCCTCCTCCAGAGGACAGAAGGAAAAGAAGTCAGAAAGACGCACAGAAACAGTGCGACGGGAGGGGACCGCAGAGACAGTCCCCGTGACCCGTGACCAGAGAGCGAGGGGAGCCCCCCACACCCCTCCTCTCTGCGCTTGCTGAGAATGAAGACCATCCCCGGCGGCAAGCGGCCGTGCCCTCCCAGCGAGAGAGGACATTCCCCTGAGGGGCGCACGGCCGTCGTGACGGGCCCAGAGAAACAGAGGGACTTTCATAGCGTTGGTGTGGAACTCAGTAGCTTTGGGGAGAAAGAGGCTTCGCGTTGACACCCGGTGGGGAACTAGAAAGGACTGGCTTAAGCCGTCCTCTTGGTCGTCATGCCCGTCCAGAGTGACCAAGGTGGGCCCCTGGGCTTTGGTACAAGAGGAGGGCGTGCCCATCCCCCTGTCAACGTGGTTGTTCAAGAGAATGGGGTTCGTTGAGATCCCTAACTTCTCAAGTGACAAATACATGCAGAGGGTTCGCGTGAACACAGGTATTGTTTGTTCTGTTTCTCAAGCCCAGAGGAGTTCATTCTTGAAGGAAAGGACATTGGACTTTGTATGGAATTCAGCGAGCCGAGACCATGAAAAACAAGGACGGCTGGAAAGTTTGGGGCGTCTCTGTTTCTGAAAGAGGGCCAGCTCAGCGGGCCGAGGAGGAAGGTCTAAGAGGTGTCTGGGATGGACCAGGCGTCCTCAAACTATGGCCTGCGGCCCACTGAGGACATTTATCTGGCCTGACGGGTGTTTTTGCCGCACTGTCTGTCCTGCTTAGCCGCCGACTCATCCTGGACCTGCAGTGAATTTGTTCATAGTTTT
>PVJH01024193.1:0-33494 GCA_004026705.1 Nesogale talazaci | reverse complement strand
TCCAACGGGATCAGATGTCGCCATGGAAATGTGCTGTGTCATTTCTCTCCGAGGAGCCCACTTGCGGCTGCCTTGTTGAGTCTGGTGGTTCACAGCCACCCCTCAGATGCTCACCAAGAGCTGCGTCTCCCAGAGACATGGTCTCAGACAAGCAGGGCGCTCTGGGACCCTAAGGTCACCTCCTGGGCTATGGTGGCCTTGGGGTTCCCAAGAAGTTCCAGGGCCCTCTGGTTCCTTCCCCCCCCCCCCACCCCAATCCCCTGAACTGCTCATCAAAGGGAGCGTCTATTCTCGTCCAGAAGTTTCTCAGCAGGAGTGGGTGCTGATTGCTGTGTCCGGGAACTGGCTGGGGGGCTTTGCCTGGTTGAGAATGCCGGTGTGCTTTCTCCAATCTTGCCCCGTGCCTGCCCCCCTCCACAGAGCAGACAAAACGTCTCCCCGTGACTGATGGCTGAGGACTGGGGAGGTTTCCTGTCTTGAAAGACTGAAGCTGCAGCTCCCCGAGATATTGCAGCCTTAAGGAAAGACACTTCATTCTGAATGCCAGGCTGCCAGCAGGCCCCTGACAACTCACGGCCAACTGTCACTGTGATGTGGTGGTCTGCAGGGCCCGTGTGCTGAGTGCCCCCAGCTTAACATGTGCTGTGGGGACCCTGTGACCTGGCAGCCTGGGTTCTCAGTGCTGGGTCACCCCATCTGTGGGAGCTTGCTGTAGGTGGGGTGAGGGCCGTGGAGTGTCCCTGGGGATAGCTGCATGGGTGGGAGAACATTGGACCCTTCCTTGCAGGTGGCCACCCTCCTGATGGGGACAGCAGCATTCCCGTGGGCCCCGATCAAGCCAAGGAAGCCCCGTGGCTCCCTCCCTGGGGCTCGTGGATCCACCACTCTTGACCACCAACTTCTCCTGTGCTCCACTGGGACAGGAGGATGCAGTGTGGCCGTCTTGTGATCAGAGTCCCTGGGTGGGGTCAGCAGGAAGAAAGGCCTGGTGGCCTATTTCCTAGTACGCGGCCCCTGAAAGCCCTTGGAGCCCAGTTTGTTTGGACTCTCAGGGCACCCACGGGGCAGCTGTGGGTGGGTTGGGAGCCAAGGGGGCCCCTTGCTGGGACACAGGGTCCTTTTCAGGTTCCTTTCACGAGGTGAGGCTGTGTCTGTTTCTAAACCACGGCAAGCCTGAGACTTGCACTTCTGCCCAGGTCCCGAGAGCAGGAGAAAAAGCACATCACCCAGGAGGGTGGAGGAGGCTTGGAAGAGACCTCGCATCTGCAGTGTGCCGCACTCAGACGCCAGGCTCCCCCACCTGTCCTCAGACCTCATGTGCATTCCTATCCCTTCAGAGCCCACGGAGCGGCATGGACCAGGCCTGCAAGCTGAACTTCAAGATAGTGGACAGCCCGGTGGGGCGCATGGAGCTCTCGGGCTGCCGGCACGGGCTGCACGAGATCAAGCTGCTGGGACAGAGTGCTCCTGAAGACCAGTGAGTAGCTCCCCGCGCCGCATGCGGCCCCTTCACTCAGACTCATGGAAGGAGGGCCCGTGACCCAGGCCATGTGGTAACTGTCAGCTGCCACTCCCCTGGACCACGGCGTCTTTCGTTTTGGGAACCAGAGCTTCTTACCCAAGAGCCCTCTGACCACAGGTCACCTCAGGGACCTCCTTAGTTCCAAGACGCTGGGTGGCTCTGTCCATATTCAGGAGGTGCACCCAACACAACCACAGTGGGCAGGGGGTTCTCAGGTGACAGGGGGAGGTGTCACCAGCCTTGTTTCTGGAAACTGGGCCAGGCTTCACTGCCCATGGAGTTGGCCTGGTGAGCTGAACGCTTGGGACCTGGTACCATCCCTAAGCCCCAGAGAAGGCTTGGATGCCCGCCACCACCACCTCCCGGGGATCCCAGCAGGAGGCAGAGGCTGGCATCGATGTGGTAGGGACCCGGGGAGAGTGGATGTTGCCTTGTTGTGGTTTGACTTTGTTCTTGCTAATCGACAAGGGAAGGTGGGGTCAGTTCCAGCTGTTCCTGTCAACCACATCTCCTCTTCTTCCTCTCCATCCCTTCAGTGCCTGTGTGACAGTGACATTTATTTAGGAACCGCTTTGTCCATCACGGTGCTCAGAGTTACCAGAGTTTGCACAAGCACGGAATTATATGGGATTAATCGAGGGTCCACATTAAGAAAATGAGAACCATCTTTCGTATAAAATACACAGTAAAGCATGCACCAAATTCACAGCTTCTACGTGTACAACCCGTGCCCTTGATATGTGGTTCAAATGTCACAGCCATGCCTGCTGCCTCTCCCCGGTGACACAGCCAGCGACCACGGGGCCCACTGCCCTGCATGCCTCCTCTGACCTTTTGAGTCACCCCCATCAGTGGCGCCCTGTAGATGCCTTCTCTTCTCTGCGGGGCGTCTTTTAAAGTCTCGGTCATGCTTGTGCCTGTGTGTCATCAGGGTCTTCTCCCCCCCGTTAGTGGATGACACAGTTTCTGGGCATTCTCCATGTTCGTCTTTCTCCCAGTATGCGTTCTGTGACATTCTCTTTGCTGGTGGACCGTGTTTATATTTTTCTCTTGGCATCTGTCCAAGAGAAGGGTGCCTGCTTTTCAAGAAGTTCAGTTTATCATTTTTCTAGGTTTGTTTCTTCTCTAAGAAATGTTTGCCTGCCTTCATCTCACAAAAGCAGCGGCCCACGCTGTCCCCCACAGGCTCTGTCCTGTTAGTCTTTATGTCTGGGTTTTTGGCCCATCGTCCATACTGACTGGCGGCCTCCGTCTCTGGGAGGCATGTAACTGTGTTTTCCTGTCGAGGTGTTTGGTTGTCTCCATGCCACTCCTCAAGGCAAGCCTTCTTTCCTCCCTTGGTCACTGTGACCTTGTAGACATGGACTGTACGTGGGGCGGGGTCTCACTCAACACGCTGTTGTCACCAGGCCTTGCTGTCCACGGAATGTCAGCGCCACGCAGACCACATGTGTTGTGGAGCTTGGTGAGAAGTCTTGAGATTAACCAGTGGACCGGCCTTCCAGTGTTTTGTTTTGAGATTGCTTTAGCTTGTAGGTCTCTGGACTTTTTGTATTTCTGCTCTCTATGTATATTTTATTTATTCATTCATTTTTAACTTTTTGTTGGCTGACATGAAAACATACAGACCAGAGCATCCCTTACACCTTCAACAATTCTTTCTCGTTTGTCCGTTCGCCTTGTCCCTGGCCGTCTACACCGTGGTCCATCACGCAGCCCCTTTCAAGTACCCTGTTTCCCTCCCGCCTCCCCCACTAGCCCTTCCGAGCCTGGTCCTTGGGTGAATGCTGGCCTGGCATCTCGAATGGCTGATGAGCCTAAGGGGGTGGGCACCCCACACAGACCTGGTGGTCCGTGTTATGTCAGGAGACAAGTTGTCGGCATCTTCCCGGGGAAGGACCATCATCTTGTTGGGGTTTTGATTGGAAGTTCATTGAATCAACGAATCACTTTGTGGAAGGTTGGCATCTTTCTTGAGTCTGTCAAGCTGTGGTCCTCTCTGTATTCTGTTAGATCCTCGACTCTTTCTCAGAGCCGTCCCCGAGCTCCGGGCATGGAACTGTGACATTTTATGAAGTGTACTTCTGGACACCATGATGGCTTGGATGGGGATGCTAGCTCGAGTGTCTGTGTGACCCTTTGGTGTGGGGGTTGTACTCCCTGTAATCGGCAGCCTTTCCTCTGTCATCCAGGGGCCTTCTGCCTACTCCTTAGGATTTTTTGCGTTGAAAACCCTGATGTCTGTGTAAAAAACACATTTTACTTCTTCCACTTTGAAGCCGGTGTTCTTCCTTTCTCTCTTCCTGGTGGCCAGGCCCTGGATGCTCTAGTTGGGTGCTGAATAGACATGGTGGCCGTGGGTACCCGTGATGGAAGTCAATGTTTGCCCTGCCTTTCCCTTGCTTCCCAGACATCCTTTGACCAGATTGAGAGCCCCCTTTTCCCTTCTCAGTGGGCCAGGAGTGAGGATGGATGCTGATGTGGTTTTTCTACGCTGATGGACGAGGTCAGGAGCCCAGTGGCACAGTGGTTTAATCACTGGGGGTTGAACTGCAAGGTGGGCAGTTCAAACCCACCCGCCACTCTGCAGGCGAAAGAGGAGGCAGCCTGGGAAAGCGGGAGAGTGAGCAGTGCTGCTCCGCCCTCCATGGCCTTCCTTGACAGCAGTGGGGTTTGTTGTTTGGTCCAGTGCCATTGCCACGTGGTTTCGGGTCTTTAGCCTGTAGACTGGGGAAAAGAAATGGATTTTATTTTTTGGATTTCCGGCCACGCAATGCCAGATAAAGCTCAGTGCCTTCGTGATACAGTACCCGTTTGTTCTTCCTCCACACTGCTGGTTGAAGGTTGCTCGTGATCTGTTTAAGATTAATGTGCTCCTGTGCATGAGGGATGCTGGTGTATCATTTTCTCTCTCCCTTCTTGGGAATGCCTCGGCTGGCTTTGGGAGTCCACGTGCCAAACAGCACGCATGGGAGCATGGTATGGACTGTTGTCTGTATCTGGGGCCAGGCTGGCTGGCACTAGAGCCGGATCCTTCAGGTCCCACGTGCCTGGGTCCCGGAGCAAGTGAGGAAGGAAGAGATAGCCCAGTACGAACGTTTTCTCTCTGGGCAGCTGTGTTGCCGGCAGAAGGCGACAGAAGTGGCACCCTGGGCATGTCCTCGCCGACCCCCTCTCTCATGCAGGCCTGCCAGCACCCTCACTCACGAGGGAGAAGACATTTGAGTGACAGCCACAGAATTGGCCAGCTTCAAGTGCAAGCCACACTCTGAGCTCAGGGCTTGTGGGTGGTGAAGGTCACTGTCATGTGGAGTGAAGGGGAAGGGGTTGGAGTGAGAATGGCATGAGCAATCGGGACCTGAGAGAGGCTGCCGGGCCATGAGACACAGCTGAAGCCCAGCGCCCTTGCAACCCCCGTGTGGCAGCTCTCCATTTTGTGTTTGGAGTTAGCTGGGGAGGGGGCGGCGTCAGCTAGCGCAGTGTGTTAAAATCCCCATGGTCAGCAGTTCAAAACCACCAGCCACAGCTCCACGGGAGAAAAGCTGGGCTTCCTTCTTTCCTTCCTTCCTTCCTTCCTTCCTTCCTTCCTTCCTTCCTTCCTTCCTTCCTTCCTTCCTTTCTATTAAATCATTTTACGGAGGGGGGCTGTGGAAACACTGGCATTCTGAGTGGCAGCTCGCCGAGCAGACCTGGGGTTGCTGGCGGGCACCCCGACTGTCATGTCAGTAATCAGAGAAGCTCCCCGGTGCCGATCACGGACAGTGCCTGCATGCTGAGCAGCTCGGAACTCACATGGAGGGAACGGTTAAACGGGTTTACTTTTTGAGGTGAGCCAAAGCATTGTCTTGTGGCAGATTCCTCTGGAATCTTTATTTCCAGCAGCTGCATCCGGCAAGGGTGTGGGTCTGTTAGGGGCATAACCTGAGTGGATTCCTGATGGAGCCCGACAGCTCGAGAGCAGACTGACGGCAGGGACATGAGTGGGTTTCTCTCCCCAATTCCCTCTCCACCTCCCTGCGACAGTGTCTGAAGCCTCCTCATTTTTAACAAATTTCCCCCAGCTGCTTAGGCGGGCTCTTGGCTGCAAACTCCAGTCACGGGGATGCTTGACCATGTGACCTTTTGTTTGGGGCATTCGGATTTTCCAAGGTGCTCCATGTTTTCATGACCAGGAGACCCACCTGCCACCCCATAACCCCAGAGGCTGGGCATGGCCTTCTGGGGAGATATGGGCAGATACCTTCCCCCTGTAGTCTCTGCTGGTCATGAACACACCTGGATGTGGGTGAGGAACCCCGAAATTTGCACTGTAAGATAGAAAACCTTCCAGGGTGGGTGACAAAACCCTCCAGCGACGTGGACATGTGGCTAGCGAGCTGGGGCGTGGTAAGAACTTTCTGACGAATCATATCTGAGAAACTGTCTCTGGGCCACCTTCTGCACCTCTGCTAAAGCAGGACTGTATGCCCCAGGAGAAGTTAGTGATCTGTGTGTGCAAACTTGAACAATGTTGCCTCGAAGGCAGAGGAGAGATAGTAAACAGTGTTGCTTGTTGTTTAGCTTCAAAGAGTGACCTTGGCAAGTGGAAAAGGGGTTCCTACTGCTCTAAGAAGCCCCGGAGAGCAACTGGTCTCCTTGGGGGTGGGGGAGTGTTGCCTGGACCTCTCCCCCTCTCCCCCTCTCCCCCATCCACAGAGTTGAGATGTGTGAGGCCTTCTCTTCCGCTCAGGTGTCCTTCAGTGGCAGACAGACACAGGTGTCATTGTTGTGGACCATGTATTGTGCTACACTGAGTGAGCAGTTCAAGCCTGCCCACCACTCCTTGGAGGGGGAAAGTGAGGCTCTCTATCCCCCTTGCAACGTAGAACCAGGGAAGCAGGGAAGCCCTGAGGGCAGCCCCACTTGCCCTAGAGGGCCACAGGGTAGAGGCAGCTATGGGTCAATTTGGCGTCGTGGAGAGTTTGTGGGCTATCACACCAACTGTGCGAGTTCCCCTTGGGAACCCCTGCCCATGTGGGGTCAGAGCCGCCCCTCTCAGCCAGTGCCCGATGGGGTCTTCCCAGGCTGCCTGGTGCTGCTCAGCAGAACCAAATGGACGTGAGTAAAACACTTGCCACCACCCTTCAAGCAAGCTTCCCCCTGCCCCGCCCCCATCACCTCAGTTCTGATCCATGATGACCCTTGAACCTACTGCTAGGGAGTTGATCCTGAGCCCTGAAGACCCTGCAGGTCAGGGAAGAGCTGTCCCTGTGGGCCTGCGGGCGTAAAAGCCTCCTTTTTCTCCCGAGGAGCAGCTGGCGGCTTTGAACTGTTGACCTGTGGTTAGCAACCAGCGTCTCACCAGGACGCCTCCAGGGCTCCTCTTACCAGGAGGGGCTCCAACAGCACCACTCCCCCCGCCCTCCGCACGTCCAACGACGTTTTAACATTTTTCTTAGCTTGTTCATTAATGTATGTAAAAATATTAAAAGCCCTTGTATATTACATTAAAAACTATGTCAGCTGCCCTGCTTTTTCCTATTTATTAAAACTTTTCAAGCAGTGAGAACATTTTACTTGTTAATGAGGGAGCGGCGAGAGAATTAATGACAGTGAGCAGCTCCCCGCGCCTCCCCGTAGCCAGGGCGGCCCCGCGCCTGCCCCGCGCCGCGGTTAATTTCTGGGACAGGCTCCAGTGAGCACATGCAAATAGATTTAATGATTTGCATCAGTAGATCATTTCTCTGTTTAATGTCCTTTGATACTTTGGGTCAAGGACTCTTTCTTGGGGAGGCTGGGACAGTTTCTGGAGCTAAGATTATTCATCTTCGAGCCACGACGTGATGTTCACTTCAATTGAGGTGGGCATGCCGTTTTCACCAGGCCAGATGTACGAAGGAGCTCTCTGTCCAGAAGTGGGGGACAGGGAAGGGGGCTGCAGTGGGCAGAAGGCATGGCATGAAGGGGACAGAGATGGGAGGGAGGCCAGCAGACCCAGGCACCAGGGATCTTCTCTTCTGGACCCTGAGTTCCAAGGTGTTTCTTGTCTCGCCCCTTGCTTCCACCCTCAGCCCCTAGTTCCAACCTCTCCTCTGCCCCACTCCCTCTTCTCCCCCTGCCCCCTGGGGTCCCCGTAGGACCCCAGCCTCCGCCCTCCCTCTCCCAGCATTCTCCTCCTCGTGTCCACTGGAGGACGTGTCCTGAGCTGTGGACACTGCCCCTCCTGCAGTGCGTTTTATTGATGACAACGGGAAAGGACATAAGATGGGCTGCGGGTGGACCATCCTGGTCTCCTAGGGGTACAGTGGGGGCTGGACATATGCACACCAGTATGGGAGGACAGACAGGTTCATGGGATTGGAGCCTTAGGGAAACATTTTATGGGGGCTGAGTTATGACCACCACCCCCCTCATCCCCCACTGTCAGAACCTGTGCCCCCCCCCCCTTGATCCCTGGCTTCCCCAGCTCTCTGCAGAGGGCCTAGGGGAGTCTCTTCTCAGCTGACTTCCTCCAGGGAAACTCACCCTCCCAGATGCACTCGTGTGAGAGTGTGACTGTGTGGGCTTCAGCAGCTACTTTGTCACCATGAGGGGACAGTGTGAGACACTGTGATTCCAGTGTGGCAAGATGGAGAGGGCTGAGTCCCTGATGACCCCTCACTGACCTGCCACTGGCTGGCCCGGAGCACGTGTCCTGGGAAGGGACCCTCCTTCTCATCGTTGCCTCAAGCTACCTGCCCCTGCTGAGCATGCAAGGAAGCTGACATGCTTCTAGGGACACCCCTCCTGTTCTACCCCTCACCGGCCCTGCCCACAGTCTCCCTGGGGGTGCTTCAGGGAGCGCGATCTGAATGGAGTCTTGGGCCACCAGCGCGTGTCTGACTATGAAACACCTCTCCAGCTACTGCAGGTGTCCCTGTCTCACCGCTGCTTTCTGTAAACGTCCTGACAAATGTCCTTCCCTGGGGTGCCCCTTCTAAGGTGCAGTGATTAAGTGCCCGGCTGCTCGTGAGGTGAGAAGACCTGGCATCTGCTCCCCTAAAGGGACTGCCTAGGGAGACCTTATGGTGTCGCTCTGCTGTGGGGCAGCAGCTGCCTGGCAGCACCTGTCTAGGTCCTGTACCCAGGACCGCTGTTCAGAAGCACAACCCCTCGCACAGTGGAGGAGCTGGAAGTGCAGATTCAGGGCACCAGCTGGGAAGGGGGGGCATGCCCACTCACAGCTCAGGGGAAGCCCCGTGCCCACTCACAGCTCGGGAGGGCAGGCCCTTGTCTCCTTTCAGCTGCTGTGGGTCAGTGCCCCTCGGAAATCTGGTGCTGTGGCAGCCTTCTTCCTTCGGGTCTAGGAGGTTCCCCGCACAAGGACCCTGGGTGGAGGGGAGAGGGACCACACTGCCTTCCAGCTGAGGACTCTAGCGAGCAGGTATGGCCTCCTTGGGCATCCTGAGCTGCTCAGAGTGATACCCAGCCCCCCCAGGACGTGTGTGCCTGCTGACCTCATCTCTACTCTGGGACACTGCTCTGAAGCCACGTGCAGACAGTCCTTTGACCCCGAGCACTTTTGCGTCTACCTAGATTCGACTGACCACACCTGAAATCCTCAGGCCCATCAAGGAGAATCCCTTGTACCCTCTCTCAGCCCCCAGGATGAAGTGGAGGCACCTGCTTTTGCAGCCCTCAGTGCCCCTCAGGGCTGGTATTGCCTACTTTGGGAAGCACAGAACCCAAGTGGTTCACCTTTCTTAAGTGACAAAAAAAGAAAATCACCCCCAAAATCACTGCTGCCAAGTAGGTTGGGACTTGGTGACCCTGTGTGAGGTTCCCGAGACTGACTCTTTACAAGGGCAGACAGCTTTTTCTCTCTCTCTTGGAGCGGCTGATGAGTTTGAACTGCCGGCCTTGAGGCAGCAGCCTGACCCGCAGGTGCCACCAGGCCTCCCTGAGGTGAGGGTCTGCACCTCCTGCCAGCTGGCCAAGGTCACATGGTGCTGTTTCCTTCCGCTGGGCTCTTAGCTGCATGCCTGTCTTCCCAGTATTGATTCAAGATGACTGTTCTCATGTTTTTAATCAGAATTAATCATTAAATGTACTGTCGCCTGCTTATTCTGCCCTGGGATCCTGTGAGATTTTTGAATCCGAAGCTTGTCTAGGGCCGTGTGGGAGCCCCAGGAATTAGGTATATCTCAGAGTGAGGGGAAGGAGGGCCTGCAGAAGTGAGGTGCAGTTCCCGGGGATCATTGGAGGAAAGCCGTGTTCAGCTCTGTCTTCCATCCTTTGCAGGTCTCTTTGGGCAGGTTCTGGAGCTGATTGTCTGTTTTCCCTACTCCACACATACCTCCCCTACTGAGGGGACAGGGGTGGGGTGGGGGGCAAGGTAAACTAAGGAGCTTTGG
This sequence comes from Nesogale talazaci, assembly GCA_004026705.1. Taxonomy (NCBI): domain Eukaryota; kingdom Metazoa; phylum Chordata; class Mammalia; order Afrosoricida; family Tenrecidae; genus Nesogale; species Nesogale talazaci. The sequence continues at coordinate 23,600 of PVJH01024193.1, read as the reverse complement.
TGTCTGGGCCTCCTGGCCAGGCAGTGACCCTGTCCTGAGTGAGTGGGGTCCAATGTGCTGTGCCCCATCCTGCTCGGCAAGCACTTGTAAAAGGACCATTGAAGTTCCCCTGTTTGAACAGCTCTTTCCCTCCCCATCCAAGAATCTGCGAAGTCTGAAAGTCACCCTCCAGGTGGGCCTGCGAGTTCCCCATCACGGCCGCAGCCTGCCCCCATTCGTCTCTCCGGGGCAGACAGATGCAGGGGCCGTGCTGGACGGCCACCTCCGCAGGGTGACGGCTGCAAGATTTACGGGGCAGCACCCCTGCCGCCGTTCCCATAAGTATCAATTTTAGCTCCACTAATAAGAAACCGAACAAAAGTGGAATTATGAGTTCAGTAGTATTCTATGAAAGGTCAGTTGTTAAAAAGGCAAAGTGTGACATTCTGTGAGAAGGTGGCTTCATTAATCTTCCTGGCAGGAGGACATGGGGCGCTCTTGACCAACGCCACCCGGCCCTGGGGGGACGCGTCCGGCCGACGTGCCAGGGTGTTGCGAGGGCGCAGAGCCTCTCCCAGGGGCGGCTGTGCCCCCACACGTGTGCACTCACGAGGCCGCACCAAGCTGTCTTTATTGTCAGCAGCCGGGACTAGGGGCACCAAGGTACCACGAGGGGGCACCTTTGCGGGGCAGACGTGTATTTTCTCACCATCTGGGAGGCCAGGCTTCTTCTCTTGGCTGATCTCGGCAGCTCCTGCCCCTCGGTCCTTAGAGATCTTCAAGGGGCACGGCATCAGCCCCGTACACACGTCTGTCTGCCCTTGCTGGCTCTACCCCACCCGCTGGATTTGTGTCTCAGGAGAGGGACTTGAGGGGGCTCCTGCATGGCCTGGCCATCCATGGACTCAGGACTTCAGATGGTCGCCTGAGTCCCCGAGGTGGTCAAAGGGAAGGGTGGGTAACACAGACCTTGGGGAGGACACAGACTACCCCAAACACATGCGTGCTGTCGCTCACTCGGGAAGCTGGTCTGTTCCCTTCTCAGCCCTGATCATGGGAAGACGGAACATGGAGGCGGGGGTGGGGGTGGAGAAGGGGCTCGGATGGCCATTCATACAGATGTGGGCTTTTCCCATGAACCTCTGAAACCCCCGCACAGCCAGGCACCCCTGCGGTGGGCAGTGTCTTTCAGGGGCCTCCCCAGAACAGGACATCTATGTGTCCTGGGGTCACCCACCTTCTGCTCTCTGTATGGGAATTATTTCCCATTTGCAAAACGATCAATAGCCTGACTCCTGACGGCTGGCCATCCAGCACTGTGGTCCCAGAAATACACAGAGGGAAATAAATTTGGGACGCTCGGAGCCCAAATGTATTCGGGGTTGAGCCCAAGGTCAGCGGTTCAAAACCACCAGCTTTTCTGTAGGACAAAGGGGAGGCAGTCTCCTCTTGTAAAGATGTCCACCCTCAGAAAGCCTGTGGTGGGTCACTGTTGGCATCCAGCCACCCCGAAGAACGGTGAGGCGTCCTGTAGAAATACACCCTGTCAGAAACCCACGGGGCCAGGCCTGCCTCTCCTGCTGGATCACTCGGAGCCAGAATCGACTTGATGGCTTTCTGCCGAGTTTGTCCTTCACCCTCTGGGCAGTCTTCCTGGGACTTGACATCCCTCTTCCCTCCCCAGCTGCGTCTCCAGATCCTGTGAAAGGTTACCTAAGGCCTACACTGCTCCTAAACCAGACTCAAGGATCTAACCAGGGCAACTTGGACCAAAACAACTTCCTGTGCCATCCAGTCCATGCCACCTTGGGAAATCCTGAGGCTGGAACCAGAGGTGCCCCACAGGGCTGCTGGCCATCCGGGAGGACAGACAGCTTCATCTCCCCCTGCCAGAGGAGTTGGGGGGAGTGGGGGAGCGGCCTGGAGAGCTAAGACCTTTGATCTCAAGCTTGGCAGTCCAGTGCTTAACCCAAGGGTCACCAGGATGCTTAAGCACTGGTGAGGAGGTTCAGATTTCTGACGACCATGACAGACGCGGCTGGGTCCATGACATGCCCTGTCATTCTTGTCCAGCTCAGTGAGCAGCCGTGCACCTACTGTGTGCCGGGGCCGCCCCCATGGACCCCGGGAGGATTGTGTTAGGGGCTCTGCGGCCTCTGGGTGGACGTTCACTGCAGAGAGATAAATTATTAAACGGGCAGCTGGCGACACGCTCGTCAGCAGGGCATCTTTTATTGTGGCCTCTGACGGATTGTTCTCATTCTGCCGTGCGAACACAATATCGGCGGGGCGCTCTGCCTTCCGGAATCCCCTTTGTCTGGGTCACTGCACTGTGCCTCCTGCCAAGACCCCAAGCAGAGCCCCACCCAGGGTCTCCCTCCTCTCCTCCCTCCGGCAGAGTGGGAGGGACTGGCACCATGGGTGTGGTCTCGTCTCTGGGGAGGGTGTACCCCTCGTGCATCCCCACTGCTGGTTCTGACCCATAGTGACCCCACGCACAACCACAGGGCCACAGAGCTGGTCCCGCCCTCCCACTAGATTTGCGCCCCTTTTCCATGCCATGCCTGTGTCTCAGTCTGTCTCCTGAAGGTTTGGCCTCTTTCCCAATGACTCGTGCAAGCATTGGGGTTTTGCTTTTTAAAGATTCAGGCAGCTGCCCCAGTGTGTGGCCCTTCTGTAATTGCTATCCTCATTAGCCCCTTTCCTGCATGTCATCAGTGGCCACTTCTCTCTATAGGGCCCGGGGCAGCAGACTGGGTCCCCCAGACAGGGATCAGGGTGAAGATGTCACTTCAGGTATCCGCTGTCCCTGTGCAGCCAGGGGTCGAGTGCAGGGTAGGCTCAGCAGGTGAGACAGGGTGGGGATGGGGGAGGAAGGGGACTCCGAGGGTGGAGAGGTCAAGGAGTCCCCAGCCTCACGCTGTCAGGGCTAACCTGTCACCTCTGCCGGGAGTTGTGAGTGACCACTGGGCCCAAGTGAGGGACCGGGGCCTGCTTTTTCAATAGCCCCTCCCTCCTGAAGCCCAGTGCCCTGCCCAGCAGCCGTGGCCAGGCTGGTTCCAACAGAGGAAACACCACAGGGCTACTAACCAAGTGTCAAGTGCCCCATGAGGCCAACAGGTGGTGAGCTGGGGTGTCAGGATGACCCTCAGGAGTCCCCAGCAGACCCCTCCCCCAACCCCCCCACCCAGGCCGACTATGCTTGGGAGGGGTTCTGGGTCAGGTTTGCCGAAGAAGTGGATTGGCTTCCACCAACCTCCTAAAGTGCCACGTCGGCAAAGTGCGGCCCCGGCTCCTGATTGTCATAATTTTTGCTTAATGGTTGTTTGTGCTACATTGACCAGGCCTATGGGCTGCTTAACATAAATGATTGCGCTTGCTTATGATTAAAAACTTCCTCCGTGAGAAGTATGGCAGCAGGGCCGGGAAATGACTTGTTGTTAAGCTTTCTATCCCATTAGTCCAGTCGCCGTTGGGCCTGAAGTGTTGATGCCAGACACAAGCGCGCCCGTAATGAGCTGTGTCATGCCGAGCCGACGCCCAGCCCAGCGCTGAGCCCGTGCCCGCCCGGCAAAGCCCGGCAGCCGCATGGCGGGTGAGCAAGGGTCTCACGGCTGGAACGGGTCTTGCTGTGAAACATCACGCACCCTTCTGGAGGGAAGCCCTCCACACCCTGCCCCTTCCACTGTGGGCATCTCCACTCTCTCAGTGTCACGTGCAAGAAGCCTGGATGTCAGGGTCTTCGGGGCCACCTGGGAGCCCCAGCTGTGTGATGTCAGGCCAACAGCAGTGAGAGCGGCTGGTGGTTCTCGCAGCTGACAGGCAGCCACCAGGGCTTTGGGGTTGCCAGGGCTTTGGGGTGGGCCTTTGGTGGCCGAAGGGCAAGTCTTCATCAACGAAGCCTGGGCCACTGGACTGGGTGTGGCCGTCCCCTGGCAGCCCAGGGAGGTGTGTGGTGACTGCCCCTCCCCCCACTCAGGGACCATGGGATAGGAAGTGGTATGGACCTTCTATTGAAGGGTGGGGCTGCCGAGTGAGGCTGACAACTGGGAAAGGCCGTGACCCCCTCTGCTCCCGCTGCCCTGTGCTGTATCATGGAGGAGCGAATGAATGTGCAGCTGTGGGTCCTACTGTGTGAGTCACCGCATGCACTGCTGACCGGGACCCTGGCTACGCTCAAGGGAGACTCCTGGACATAGGGCATGTGGCAGTGGCTATACGGGGTGTGCCACACAGCGTGTAGTATGTACTTGTGTCAGGTGCCACGTGTACCACACAGTGTGTAACACGTACCTATGTCAGGTGTCATGTGTACCACACACTGAATCACATGCACTTGTGTCAGGTGCTGCAGATAGTGTACAGTGTGTCATGTGTGCCTGTATTAAGCGTCATGTGTACTATAACGTGTATGCAGTTCTTAACCTGCGTCAGGTGCCAGTGTACCATACAGTGCAGGGAGAACACCTGTGTCGGGTCCTGCATGGGCAGCGTGATGCACCCCCCCCCCCCGGGCGTCAGCATGGTGCCGGGTCGTAGCCCACGATCGTGTGTAGTAAGCACGAGTGCCTCCTGTGGGCTGAGCATCGCTGTGACAGGCGCCCTGAGGCTGTGTGTTGGGGATTTGGGCCCTGGAGCTGGGTTAGTGTGGCTCTGCAGGCAGGGTCTGTGGGAAGGGTGCAGGTCTGGGTTCCCGTTTGGGGAACCAGCTTCTGTCTCCATGCCCAGCCTGCCCAGTCTCCTGTTGGCACCCTCAGGACCCACCCTGTTGCTCCTTTTGACCTGGTGCACATGGATGGGGGCAGGGGTGACCTGGAAGGAGGGGTGTGGCCTGCCAAGTCTCCCACATTGGGTGCAAGGGAAGCTCTGGGCATCACGGGCTGGAGGGTGGCCAGCCATGGACTGGCACTGACCAGCCATAGGGACGCTGGCATAGAACCAGGCAGCCTTTCTGCTGCCTAGAGTCGGTGCCGATGGCATGGCTGCGCAGTGCAGGGTGGGTCTGCCAGCAGGAAATGTGGCGGGAAGCCCTGGTCAGGAATGTGCGCACAGCTGCCCAGCTCTAAGGCCCCCTGGGTGCGCTCAGCCATGCTGCCAGAAGCTGCCCCACCCAAGTGGCTTCAATTGGAGAGCTCTGAGACCAAGCAGGCCCTCCCTGGGCGTCCTGTGGGCATCTTGGACGTCAGAGCTTCCAGTGCCCCTTCCATCATCCAGGGACCCCCACGAAACCACCTCCACTTGCTCACAAAGACTCAGCACTGGATGTCCGGGTCTCAGGAGCCACAGGGACCATGCTGCAAACCAGGGAGCAGCATTGTGGTGCAGCCCATGGCCCCCACAGGCTTCTGGGGATTAAAAACATCAGAGGGGCCCGTGAGCCCAGGCACCAGCCGCTGGCTGATACCCAGGCATGTCCATTAGCAAATAAAGGGCCAAGCTGCCCTGACGTCACCTTGGGGACTGATTGGGCCCAGAGTGGTCTTTCCAGCCACCTTCTCTGCCTGTGAGTGTGTCAGTGGTGTTGGTTCTGACTGTGAAGGTCCCGGGAGCTGCCCCAGGGACACATGCCCATCGGAGAAAAAGCCCAGCCCGTAAGCTCCACAGCAGCAAGGGTGGCGAGTCCCTCTCTCAAGTTCTCTGGACAAACTCGTTCTTGAACAACCAAGATGGGCTGGCAGGAACCATGGGGAGCCTGAGGACCTCTCCCGTAGGAGCGGGGCATGGAGGGAGGTCATGGGGCCGACCAAGGGGTTTTGATTTCTCCAGAAACAGCACGGTTTCCTGTGGTCTTGGGCAGTACACCTCTCCCCTGGGTCAGCCTGGGTCATGGTCCTCTCTGGCCTCAGCCTGACTGACCGGCCTCTCACCCCTCCTCCGAGGCCCTCTGGAAGGCCCCTGTGATCCATGTGTATGGTATGTACCTGTAGCAGGTGCCTTGTCATGTCCTGTACCTGGATCAGGTACCTCACAGACTATACAGTGTGCTGTCTCCCTGGATTAGATGCCGTGTCATACCCTGTCTGGTGTGTAGTTTGCACCTGTGTCAGGGGTCTGTCATGCCCTGCATGGTGTGTGATGTGTGCCTGTGGGCCCCCACCTTAGCCCATCTCCCTCCCAGCCCCAAGTCCTAGTCACAGCCAGGAGCAGGGGCTCTGGAATAGCTAACAGGCCCACTTTCTGGGACTCATACTGCCCAAGAGAAGCGGGAAGCTTGGGAAGGGCTACCTGAAATTCCCAGGGGAGGAGGGCATTCTGGGGAGCCCCGTGGCCCTTGAGAAACCTCTGTGGGACCCGAGGGTCCCCACAGTGGAATGAAGCCCTTCTGCAGTCAGAAGCAGGCCTGTGGCAAGCTTATTCCCCGGAAGACAAAGCAGCCCCCGCCACGTCGGACCGCATCTCGGCAGTAATAAAAGCCGTGCAGATTTACTGGTGCGGGACTTCTAACCGTAATACTGCTCAATGGTGGGTTATTTTGTGTTCAGGAGCTACATTTATCACAAAAATGATGATATACAAATCACTTCCATATCACAGAATGTTCTTGGTCAAAATTGGCTCGAGGCAAGTGATATCTTGGAGTAAACAGTATATGAAGACCATATCTTAAAATGATAGATCACCTAATTTTGTTCTGACAGAGGTTTCTGCCGCAACAAACATCTGTCACTGAAATACCAATTCAGAGATATGGACGCCAAATCGTGGAGGTTTGCTCAGACGGCCGCTCCAGAGCCGCGCGCCTGGGCCCCGCGCTGCAGCCCGGTGAGGAGGCCTTAAGCAAGGCAGCGCGGTAAGCCCTCTTAGCACAAAAATAAACAATTTGGAGAAATAAACCCGGGCCGAGCGGCGTGCCCACCGTGTGGAACAGAGACACCTTCCCCCCACCCACCCCCAGACCCAGGCCTGTCTCTTCCTTTTGGGTCCCTGTGAGCCCGGCGTGACTTTCCGTGAGAAATGGTTCTCCTTGGGCCATGCACAGTTCTGCCTCTGTGGTCTTCCTTCAGGGAGTTCAGATTACCACATGAAGCCCAGGCTGGGGGCAGGGGGAGGGGGCAGGTCTGCAGCAGGACAATGGCCACGTCTTGGGATGCCTGCATCTCCCCACTGACACCTTTCTCCTCCCTCACTATGTGGTGTCCCGGGGACAGCAGGCCTCCTGGGATTGGAGGACACCAGAGGACTCTGGAGGAACTGGACTCCAGTGGGAGAATGGATTGATCTCGGCCCAAACTCGGCCTGTGTGATGGGACTGACCCCTGGTGACCCATTGTTAGACTGTGGCAGACAGGGTGTCTCTCTTAAAGGCGGAGCTGCGCCCCTGGCTGACCTGGCTCGGGCACCTTCACCTTCCCGAATGCTGGATCCCAGCATGTGGGAGCCGCTGGCCCCTTGCCCACCTGGCCCTCTTGGACGTCCTCTACCAAGGAGCCTGCCCTGTGGTCGCCACCGTTCAGAGAACTCTCTGTGAAAGACGTCGCTGTTCAGGTCTCCCTCCCAGAGTCAGCAGCAAGTGAGACTTCACAGTCCACGTCATTGATGGACTGTTTCCCTGGAGTCCCTGGTGCCACAGAGGGTCACGTGCTTGGCCACTTTCCACCTCGGTGGCCCCGTCTGGTGGCACCGTGGACGACAGGGCCCTGGTCTCCTTCCGGAGGAGCAGGCTGGTGAGCGTGGAGCAGGCTGCGAGTCCTCACGCACGCCTTTGTAAGTCAGAGCTGACACCGGGTCGGCAGGTTGATACCATTTCTGCACTTAAAACGCGATGTGGACATTCGCAAACCAGTCACCACAGATAGCTCTTTTAGCCACATGGTCGTAGCCTGAGGCAAACTTCCGGTGCCTTCTAGCCAGCCCGTGTCCCAGTAGGGTATGGGTGAGGGCTATCCCGTCCAGACTCTGGCCCTGTCACTGATGAGATCTGGCCATGTAGCTAGTTGTCTGATTTCTTGGGCTTAGATCCCCTCATCTGCTCCAGTGGGATTCTTCCCATAAGTATTATGGCACGTGTGACCCTCAGCACAGTGCTTGAGATGGTGGCCTGGCAGTGGCAACAAGACTGGTGATGGGGGTGGTGGTGGTGTTAGAAATCGAGGTGGAGTGATGGAGGAGGAGGAGGTGGTGATGGAGGAGGTGGAGGTGATGGAGGAGATGGGGGAGGTGGAGGCGGTGGTGAGGGTGAATGTGGAATGGTTGAGGAGGAGGAAGAGGTGGTGGTGCTGGTGGTGGTAGAGATGATGGAGTAGGTGATGGTGGAGGTGCTTGAGGAGGAAGAGGTGGTAGTGGTGGTGGTGACAGTCAGCAGTAGGTACCTTTGGGTTGACTGACCACAGCAACCTCATATACAATAAACAGAGTCTGCTTGGTCTTGTGCCATCCCCACTGTCCCTGTAATCTCGAAGGCCACTGTCTGTCCACCTCACTGGGGCCGTCCTCCTTGGTGGTGGTCCTCTTCTGTAGCTAGCACAGACAAGCATGTGAGGCAGAACCTCACCATCCTTCCTGCCAAGGAAGGTTCCAGCTGCATCTCATGTGGTCTTCGGCCAGCCCGTACCTTGCTTGGCCAATCCCACAGCTCGGGTATGCGCCCTCCCGTCCTCCCGTTTCCCTGCCCAGTGTCCCCTCCCCTGCAGTGACAGAGTGAGATATGGCTGGGTCACACTCACCTTAGTCCACAAAGTGGCGTCCCTGCTCTTGAACCACGCAGCTCACCTTGGGTTCCGTGGTGGCGGGCACGGACTGAGGAGAGCGGAGCCTTGATGGGCTGGGTCTTTCTGTGACATTGCGCGTGGGTCCCGTTGGGAGAGTCCGTTTTATGCTGCGATGCTGTCCTTCCCGACAGCTGCCCGTAACCCTGGATCATCATCGGTAAGGTCTCCAAGCCATCTTCGCTGTGCCAGCTGCCTACTGAGGGCCACCCATGAGCCCACGCTTCCCCACACAGGCTGTCTGTCAGTGGATGGAGGAATCAGTTTGGTGGAAGGGTGCCACCCACACAGCTTCCCTGATCCGAACCCTCCTCCCTGCTGGTTGGCGTGGGGGTGGGGAGCAGGAAGCACAGAGAGAGTGACTGTGACTGGTTGTCAGCGTCGTGCACCGTGATGACCATGGGTGGATGAGAGTTGCACATACTTCGCTCAACGCACCCCTTCAGCGCACCCATGTGTGTGCGTACACACACACACACACCTGCACATCTACCTTGGGCCCTGTAGTTTTCAGCTTCACGTCCCACATTGGACCCGAGAAAGACACCTCTTAGAGGGGCCGTTTCTGGATGCTTGCTGCCCCCCTACCCCACCCCTTGCCTGCTTGCTGATGTGAGGGCCACACCCTTGGATCCCTGAAATAGGGGATCCCAGTTGGATGATAGATCATATGTCCACCCTGCTGCCCTAGGTCTCCACAGCAGTGGCTGGGACGTGCAGCAAGGCGAGGGTCCGGCAGGACCAGTCGGGCTTCCCCCCTCCTCCCTGAAGTCGCTGCGAGTCCTCGTCCAGCCACAGCGGCTGGCACGTGAGCCTTGGCCAGGAGGAGACCCATCATTTGGGGCCTGGAGCTGCCAGCTGTGGAGGGTTGTAGGGACGTCACTGCCCGGAAGAGGACGAGGAGGTAGATTGGGGGGGGGGGGGGGGGGGGGGGGGGGGGGGGGGGGGGGGGGGGGGGGGGGGGGGGGGGGGGGGGGGGGGGGGGGGGGGGGGCTGGGGGTGGAACTGGTCCTGGGAGGGGTCCTAAGGTGACCTGACCTTGCATCTGGCCACACTCACTCTCTGGTGAGCGACTGCCCCCCCCACCCCCGTGGCCTCCGCATCACACATCCATCCTGCTTCCCCTGCCTGGGTGCTCTCTGAAGAGAGTCACTGGAGCCCAGGCAGTGCCATCTGTCCTGTGTACACAGGCCACCTTCTCCACCTAGGGGGGTCTCCTGGGATGTTGACTGCCATTTTGCCCACTGTCTGAATGTGGACCTTGGTCCTCTCATCATTCTCTAGCTGTGCACCCAGATAGCCCACCCCCTCGCCACATGACGTGGCTGCTCCGTGGCTTGGGCTGGTGGGGCAGGTGCAGGCCCTCGGGAAGACCCACCGTCAAATGCCCTGCAGACCCCTGCCCACCCATCCCGCCCCTCTGCTCCTGCCGCCGTTGTCACCAGGCAGGATCCTGCAGAATGTGCATGTAAGCCAAGGGACGCTGTGCGCACTGGCCCACACATCAGCCAGACCCATCGGGCCACACGCGAACCAAGGAGAAGCTCGGACAATTATTTCCGTGGCACGTAATGGACTCTCTTTTTCACAGCTGGCAGATATTACCCTCTAAATCTAATCTGCACTGCTGGAAATGATGCCATTTTTTATGATTTGTTTAATTCTGACTGAACAAACATTGACTATGCATTGATTCCCGACCTGCGCGTACGGAGGGGGAAATTTCGTTCATCAGAATTTTCATGAGGTGTAAATTTAAATGCCGGAGGCCCCTTGCCTGCCCTAGGGTACAGACGGACATCAGCTGAAACATTCTATATCGGTCAAGGGTCTGGGGTGTCAGAAGGGCAGAACTAGGGGGCATGTGAGGGGCTTTTTGTGCATGCTGAGCCCCTGGGTTCTTTGTGGCCGAGCCCGTGGGAGGGTCTGTTAACTGCTGGCTGGTGCTGCAGGGGGGCACCAGCCAGGCCAAAAAGGGGGCACACCATCCTCTGCCTCCGTGCCTTGGCCTATGGGCAGGGGACCTCCGGTGCCCATGCCTGCAGTTCACAGAGGGCTTTCGGGAACTCATGAAAAATGAAGGCTGGAAGTTGGGAACTGTGAGTGAATGACATATTCTCCCCACACCTCAACTGTCAACATCTCTAACCTAATCACCCCAGCCTTCCTGCTCCCTCAATGATGCCAGCACTATTTCCTGTAATAAACACCCCTAAGTCTAATGAGAGGCCCTCGGGCAACTTCAAATGTATGAATTCATTGTAATTGAACAGCGTGGTCTGCGGGGCAGAGAGCCGTTACCCCGCCACCCCGCCTTTTAAGTTCCCCAGCTTGGGTGTTTTATGAAAAATGTTAGACATTTTGTTTACAACGCCTCGCTGCCGCTTGAAGTATTGTATGTTCCTGTAGAACACAGGATGAGAGCTCGTAATGGAAGGGAGATCAAGGAGACAATCTTTCATTTTGTTCCGGTATGAAAAATTCAAAAGACGGAAAACTCACCCAGAGAAATTTTGCAAGCATATTATTTTCCAATGTTTCGATCAATTTGTCTGTCAACCATGCTGAGAGGTGGAAGGGGCCAGCAAAAGCAATTTAGCTTGTGAGGTCCAGAATAGAAATGTTTTAGGGGACCTTGTCACATGTTATTTCTTTATATTAGCACCACCGTGTGTTTTATTTGCTGGTCATATTATGAAGAGGCATTGATATCAATCATCTAACTAAGCCAGGGATGCCTCATATGAATATTGGACCGAGACACGTGTGTCGTGCGTCGGGACCAAGTGTAAATTAACCCCCTGATGTGTGAGAGCACCCTCACCGCAGACTCTTTCCATGGAACCATTCGGGGCACGTTTTAACGAGGGCACCTGGGTGACACCCCGGGGAGGCGGGTGCCTACGAGCAGACTCACCTGCTGGGGCCTTAATGAAGGTGTCCTGCCCCTACGGCACCCACACCTGGCACATGAGGGCCTAGGAGGGGCTCCGTGTATGGGACTCTTCCAGGAACCATTCCGTCTGGGATTTTCTTGAGGCGAAGTCACATTCCCCACCCAAACCAGACTCGCTCCACGGGATCCAGCCTGACTCCCAGTGACCCCATCGGCCAGGGCAGACCCAGCTCCTGTGGGGCTCCCAGACCGTTTCTCGTGACGGGAGTAGGGAGCCCCATCTTTCTCCCAAGGAGCAGTTGGTGGTTCCAAACTGCTCCCCTCGCAGCCAGCAGCCCAGCTGGTGACCACTCTGCCACCCGGGCCAGGGCTCGAGTCTAAGGCGAGTTCACAATTCCAGTGGCCCTTGGTAAGGGGACATCCGTCCCTGTCAGCCCCAGGATTTGATCTGTGCGCCCCAGCCAAGGGTGGCAGGTTTTATTGTTCTCCACCCAAGCCACTGAGCCCATGCCGCTCACTGAGACCCTACGGCACAGGGCAGAACGGCCCCTGTGGGTGTCTGCCACCAGGGACAGCACTCTGAAGGTCCGCAGTCAGTGCCCCCGGTTGGGTATGGCAGTTGGGTCCACCATGTGCCTCTGCTTCTCAGGCCAGGCGTGCCGGTGAACACAAAGTTGTGTTCACTGGCATGAATGGCGAATGAACCAGTAGCAAGGCAGACAGTAAGTGAGGAGCTGGGGAGGGGGCCGGGGCAGGTGGGGGTTGTTTCTTTGTGTTTCCCTCCCTCGTATTTTATCCTGATGAAACATCCGTGAGAAGACACAGGCCGTGTCTTAACAGTTTCCATGCAGACAGTTCAGGGACACCAACCCTGTCTTTCAGGGACACACCCCTCTTCACCTGCCAAGTACCCCACTGCCACGGGCTAAACTCTCCCTCCACACCTGCACCATCACTGACTGCCCGCCCCTGGATTTCTCAGTTCCACTCCTTTCCTGTGCTCGAGGCCGCCAGCCCCCCTCACTCCTGTGACCAACGTTTCCTTCCTGTCTTGGGGCACAGCCTGGCGTGTCCTGTGCTGGGCCAGCCGGTGTGGGCCTTCCAGGGACTGAAGCGGGCACCACAGTCACATCCCTGGCCAGGCTGCCAGATTCTTGTTGACTGTGAGACCATTGACGGAGAAGAGAGTGATTTCGTTTTTAGAGGGGAGATATTTATGGCTGAAAACAGTGCTAAAACCATGAGAATATTGATCATGACTCGGAGAGACATGCAGGCTAGATCTTGATATCCCTAAATATTGGCATTCCTCTCTCCGTCCTGGGAGACAGATGGAAGCACGGAAAATGAACAAGCTTGCCAGAGAAAACCTTCCATCTTTCTGTGGGGGCCGTCTTGCTCCCTTCAGGAACAAAAGGGAGGAAGGGGCAGGTCTGCCTGACTGCAACATTGTAGCCAGTCTGATTTCAACATTGTAACCAGCCTGACTGCAACCCTGTAGCCAGCACAGAGCAGGCCAGAGCTTCCATAAACTCCCAGGGTGCACTTGACCAGACCCACCCTCATCTAAAGGGAGCAGTGATTCTCGGGTTAACAGAAAAACAAAGACACACCCCTGATCCATTATTATTTGAGGGCCTTGCAGGAGGCCAGCAAGAAGGGGGAGGGAGGGTTGACCATCCAAAAATCCTCCTAAACATAAGTGATTCCAACTTATAGCAGGGTCGAACTGCCTGTGTGTTTCCCAAACCCTAACTCTTTATAGGAACAAAAAGTCTTCTTTCTCCCCTAGAGCAGCAGGTGGTTTTGAACTGCTGACCTTGAGGTTACCAGCCGAAAATGTAACCACTGTGTCACCAAGGGTCCTGAAAAAAGGCCAAATGAACTGCATACACTTGGCTATTGTAAGAAAGATGCGTCTGTATTTCCTTAGAGTTGGGAAGTCTGGGAGCATGAGGAGCTAGCTGCACTGCTCCTCAAGCTGGAAGAGGCAAGGGAACGTTCCTTCTGTGCCATGACAAGGACTGGGCTGCCTGAGAGGCTCCTGGACAAGGAGGGAGGCCGAGGGCTGGCAGTGCTGGGTGAGGGCGGCAGTGCCTCTGCAGGGAGGCCAGCATGGAAGATTGCTCCCGGGAGATTCTGGTAAGCCTGAGTGCTGAGTTCCTCAGCCTGACATGAGCCCCTGGCCTTCTGGTCTGGCCTGCCCGAGCAAACCGCTATCTCAGGTGTCAAGCCAAGGTCAGAGCATCAGCCATCACAAGAACACGGGCAGCATCCACAGCTGCTTCATGCTTCCCCCTTTCCTCTTCCACATGAGATCCCAAACTCCCTGCCATTGAGCCGGTGCCCATTCAGAGTCCCTACAGGACAGGGCAGAGCTGAAACAGCCCACCAGGGCCTTCTGGGGCTGTACATCTTCACAGGAGCCAAAAGCCTCATCTTTCTCCCATGGAGCTGTCAGTGGTCTCGAACTCCCTACCTCACAGGGAGCACCCACTTCACCACTGAGGCGCCTCTTGTGTACGCAGCAATCTGTGTGTTTTTTTCCCGTGGTACTTTCTGTGTGCTTGCCTTCTTAAAGCTTTATGCAGATCTGTTAAAAACACTCTCACATTCACCCACAAAGACAAAACCCTCACAAGCGGACCGGAAGGTAGCATCATAAGTGGAGGAAAGATTGATGTGGTCCAGGGATTTTTGTCTTGGTCGGATCCACAGTCAGTGCTCAGGGACACACAGTTGAGATCAAAGGACCCATTGCACTGAGTAAATCTGCTGCACAAGCCCCCTCCCTATAAAGGGCTGAAAGGAGACAGCGGTGCGACTTGAAGGACTAAGCGGTGTGACTCACCCAAGCCATGGTGTTTTCCATCACCTCATATGCACATGAGGCCTCAGAAAAACCAATGCCCTTGAGTATTTAAAAAAATATTGAAAGTACCATGGAGGCCCAAAAGAACAAACAGATCTGTCCAGAAAGAAGTGCGGTCAGAAGGCTCCTTAGAGGCAAAGATGGCCGGTCTGTGCCTCCCATACTTTGTTATTGGAAGAGACCCGTCCCTGGAGAAGGACACCATGTTGGGAAAGTCCAGGGGCAGAGGAGGAGGAAGGCCCTGGAATGACACTGTGCTGCCACAGGGGGTCCCAGTGTAGGGACCCCAGTGATTTTGGCACAAGATGGGCACCCCTTGTGGGGCCAGCCCCCTCCGTGCCATCTTCCTTTTGGCTTCTGATCCAGGGCCTGCCCCTCCCCATTCCTTCCCGCCCCCCGGAAGTGAGCGTGGCCTCTTAAATCTGGCTGTGTCTGAAACCTCTTCTGATCTGTTACTCTCCGGGAGGTGGGAGTGGGGGTGGACACTGCTCAGCCAGGACCCGACTTCCTGCACGGCGGTGGTGCGGGCTGCATCCAAGTCCCAGCCCCTTCCTTCCTCACGTACACAGCCCTGCCAGCCCAGCTGATCGGCTTTGTCTTGCACGGAGAGTTCCTCTTCTCTTTGCTCTGTGCCAGGTGGTGGAGACACCAGCCTGGAAGCTGCAAGGTCATGGCCTAGAACTGCACCCCTACAGCCCCGCCCTGGACCACCATCTCAGGTCTCGGCCTGTAGCAGTTCCTTACCAGCCCGAGACCCAAGTCTGCGATTCTGGGTCTTCCGAAGGCTCACTCAGCGTTATTTAAATCTTCGCAAGAAGCAGAGCCACCAGGCCGGTGTAAGCAAATTCTTCCCCCATCGCGTGAACCGGTAACTGAGCAGAGCACGATTGGTTTCTATCCCGCGCTGAGGAGCTAGGAGCCATGGAATTGCTGGCTGCGGCAAGCAGGCTGAATCCCATCTCTGGCCCGAGCCAAGATGGAAAGAGAGTGAACTTTGAAACGTGTGTCATTGGCCATTCACAATCTAATGAAAAACTCAAGGAACGCCCCATCAAAGTTCCGATGTCAGCATGGGAGACGCAGCGGGATGGGGCCCACGGGCGTGGAAGAAGCCCGCCGGGTGCCGCCGCTCTTAACTGCTGTGAAGCGGGTGCTCACAATCACAAGCTGGGGCCCAGCCACCCAGGGGACACCCTCCTGCAGGAGGAGACCGAGGGCACGGGCGCTGTCAAACAGGGCTGATAGAGGGCTGGTGGCCGCGGCTTTTTTACAGATGCCAGACAGTGTTGGGGACCCCATTCTTGGGCAGACGGCTACACGCATGCCAGACTTGGTGCAGGCTGTGGACACAGGCTGATGCCCCACAGAGCCCCCGGTCATGGGGTGGAGGCAGTTCCGCAGGCAAAATGCCTGCTGCCCAGCTGTGGTGCGCGGGCAAGGTGGGCAGCCGCTGTTGCTTAGTGTGTGTGACCACATCAGATATCAGCACCCCACGGTGAGGGGGTGACATTTGTCCCTGGCTGTTTGGATGCTGATCTCAAGGGGGAAGAAATAAAGGAGGCAGTTTTGGGTGGGGTCCCCAATGTATGGGCAGCCCCTGGCCTGTGTCTGTTCTTCAGGGTCCATGTTCGTGAAAGGCCTGTACCAGAAGCTCCTTCAGGGAGGGGGGGGGCCAGTGGGTTCAGGACCCCTGTCATCAGGATATGCCAGACCTTGTTGGCACCCACACCAGTGCAGACACTGCAGGCTTTGAGCCTGAATCCACGTAACGGCACCACACAGTGGTGTGGTGGGCCCTCACAACCTTGGGGAGTGACTTTGGGGAGACTGCAGACAGGAGGCTCTGGGCCTAAGGCTTGTCAACTCTGGGTGCTAAGTCAGGACCCAGGCCTGGCGGCATGGGCACGCCACACAGGGGTTCACTGGGAAAAGCATCAGGTGACTGAGTGACCCCAGTGCACAGTACACACTCCTCTCTGAAGGGAAGGAGCCAGCCAGGGCCTTCAGGAGGGACTCGGCTGTCAGGGGAGGGTCTGGACAATGGTCAGTGATCACGTGGGAGCTGTTACTTGAAAAGCTGAATGTCAGGAATTGCATGTTGGTCACTGGGAGCTTGAAAGGGTCCCTAGTTCCGGCCATAGTGTCCTTCTGTCAACCCTGTAGGGCAGACTGGAACTACCCGATGGGCTTACACGACTGTCAATCATTATGGGAGCAGACAGTCTCATCTCCGCCCCAGAGAGCAGCTCATGGGTCCCAACGATGACCTTGTATTCTCAGCCCAGCACTTACCCATCAGCACCCCAGATGGCTTTTAGATGTTTCCAATGAGAGCAGTGTATGTTGTTGTTGAACACTGTGTGGACAATTCTAATTCTGAGGGACCACCCCTCTACCCACCCGCCACCCCCAAGACAGAGCAGAGCTGTCCTCAGACCTCAGGGGCTGGCACCCGCTCCTTCCCAGCCAGAATCTCGGGGACTTTTAAACTGAAACCACCCATAGCTGGAGGAATAGGTCACCACCTTGCCCCCAGGGCTTCTCCCTGCCGGGCAGGGCAGCACCGGCCCTGTGGATTCCTGAGACCAGAGCCATTGACAGGAGTAGAAAGCTCAATGGCTATCCCACCAGGCCTCCTGGCAATGGTTTATTTATGTGAGCCATTATACAAACGATAGTGAGACACTTCGGGAGGGTCTGTGTAGCTCAGGGGGAAGCTGATGTTTTCTGCTTGAATGGTGCATCATGTTAAATTATGTTTAGATAAATAAACAGTAAACCCAGAGTACAAGTTAGCTGGCTGGCTTTCAAGGTGGTGACACAAACCAGGCCTTGATCTAGCTTCAGGCTCAGCGGTGGAGTTCAGCTGCAGCTTCCAGGTAGAATGCCCACACAAGGTCCTTTGTATACTCTGTATACTTTGTATACGCTCCTGAAAACAATGTATCCAAACCTATCGGCCACATAAAGCAGATAGGATCCAGGCTGGCTTCTCTTAGCCCAGCACAGTGCAGAGAGAGCTGCCACCTCCACAAGGTGCTGTCTGTTCCAACCCCAGGCTGGGTGAACAGGTTGCTGCCCGGGCCTGCACCTGGCTCATAGGTGCTGCTGTCTCTTTCTCAGGGACCCTCCACTTTACCCTGCAGGAGGTCCTGCTCTGGTCCACGTGCTCACAGCCGAGGCGGCATCTGGCTGAGATACTCGTTGTTCAAAGGCCTCAGTGCTTTGGTTCAGGTTTCAAAGTCCGGCTTTCATGTGTGTAAGAGGTGATTGCAGAGCTGCTCCCTCTGACCCCTGCTTCCCACCCCGCCCAGTGCAAAAGCAGTTCACCCTCGAACATGTCCATGTCCTCTTGTGTGGTAGAATGTCGCCATTTTCCATAAAGGTGGGCTGTCACTTCAATCGACTCGGTACATATGTGACGTAATCCCCGTGACCGAAAGAAGCACCAAGCGTTAAAAAAAAGCTCAGATTTCTCTGGCATTTAAAGGGGGTGTGGCCCACCTGCACCCCAAAATGCTCCTTAGGGTCTTTTGTGATGCATTGGGGTGACCACAGCGCTGGGGGGGGGGATGTGCTGGTGTTCCTTGTCTGCCAGTTGGGTTGACTGCTGGTGCCGGCCGCCTGCTTGCTGCCCCTCTCCTCTGGTTCTCTGCCGCTATCACCGGATTTCGGGTGAGAGGGCTTCAGCATGCACCCTGGGGACAGACAGCTGTGGGTGAGGCTCAGCAGCCAGGACACTGCCTTCCAGTGGCCTTGGGGGCCACACTCAGCAGCAGAGAGAAGGAGCTGTTCCCTAAAGAGGCTGCAGACCTCACCAGGGGAAGCCGGGCTGCACCTGAGGTGGGGTCTCCTGTGTGCTTCTTCCCCTGGGAGGTCCCTGTCCCTCCATCCTCACCTTCACAAAAGGACTAGGTGGTGACAAACTTCAAAGGCTTGTCTATGGAGTCCAGGACACACCCTCCATGCTTGCCCCCAGCCCTGCTCGGTCAGCCACAGCCACAGCCTGCGCGTGTAGCTGCTTCTCAAACAAAGGCCAGTCCCTGTTCCGCTGGCACTTAGTCAGCTTCAGGAAATACCAGAGATTGCTCTGCTCAGAGCAGGTCCTCGGCCGGCTTCCCTTCCTTAAAGCGGAGCTGTCCACGGCAGGAAGGGCGGCCAGGAGCTGAACCTGGAGCCAGCTCAGAGCCACTGGCAGAGACCTTGAGCCTGGGACTCAGTAAGTGTGTTTAAGGAAGCACAAGGGCTTTAAGAACTCAGGTTCCTGGGACGTGCTCAAGTGTCGTCAGAGAAACTAAGCTCATGGAAGCTTTTCTCCCAGATGAAAACGGAGGGGGTGTGTCGTGACGGACATAAACTCCACCCTGGTCTGCTCACTGCAGACGGTGATGTCTTCACCTCCTCTTGCCCTCCCCTAAGGACCCTGAGCATGTCCACAGACACCATGTCCACACAGTGGCCAGCATGTCCATACATATGCCACTACATCCACATAGGGATGGAAGTTGTGCTCCTTGCCCATGCTCTGTGTCCTCCACTGGTGGCTGAGCCCCAGGCACCTCATCAGGGGTCATGGTTTATAGGTTCCATCAATTTGCTTCCAACCCATAATGACCCTCCATACGACAGAACGAAATGTCCTCTGTGCTGGGCCACCCTTCCAATGGACCTCAGTGACTCAGAGTCAGCCCCCAGGCTGCTGTGCCCCAAACATATCCAGCTGTGTCCGGACCCCACAGGACTGAAGGAGGCTGCCCAAGCGGCACTGCACACATTTTTAAAAGCAAGGTTCCAGGAATTGGTGCAGCACCGACTGACATGTGTCAGCAAGCTGATGAGGCACTGGAGACTCTGATCTCTGCCAACAAGTGAAGAAGATAGCTACATGACAAGGGATGGAAGGAAATCCGCTTCTGTGCCCATTCTGAAGAACAGGGCCCCACCAGCATGCCCACAGTGGAGAGCAGTGTCATCAATAACACATGCAAGTAAGGTTTTGCTGAAGATCATCCAGCAGCGGTGGCAGCTGCAGCAGCGCACTGACAGAGGTTCAAGCCGGATTTAGAAAAGATTTTGGAGCGAGGGATGTTGTTGCCGATGTCAGCTGCGTCTTAGCTGAGGGCAGAGTATGCCAGAAAGATGGTTCACCATGCTTCATCCTCTGTGCAAAGGCATCTGACTCTGTGGGTCATAACTAACTATGGTGATCCTTGAGAAGGATGTGAATTCGGAAACACTTTACGGTGTTCACAGGGACCTGTAAATGAACCAAGAGGCAAATAAGTCGGGAAGTTGGATAAGATGGAGCAGACTGCAGTGCCGGGGCTGGTGGAGGCTTGTGAGCAACCTGCACGGGCAGATGCCACCACCCTGCCTGATGAAGGCAAGGAGGACTTGAATCACCAGCCGAGGGTGGTCGGGAACTGTAGCCTTCAGTGTGGACGACCGCTCACTGTCAGAAATGGAGATGCGCTACTGGAGCAGTTGACCACACCACAACTAAGGGAGAGAAGATGGACGCTGTCCCAGCTCCCCTAGTACCTTTGTCTACAGCCTTCACTCAGGGAAGCAGCAGGCAGGCTGTGGAAGGGACGGGCTGCGTGGGGCACGCCCATCACAGAAGGCTTCCTCCACACAGTGTTCAGAGACTTGGATGCACCTGAGGACCCAAGCTGTGGGATGGCCTGTCCCTCAGACGTGTGTGAATAAGGAAGGCTGATGAGCAGCTGCTGCATCGGAACCATGGTGCTGGCAGGGAACACTGGCAGTGCCCGGGCTGCCAGGAGGACAGACAGATACAGACAGTCAAGATGCTCCTTAGAATCGAGGCTGGGGAGACTTTGTCACACATAATGTGGACATGTGATCAACACAATAACTGAAAAAACCATCAGGCTCGATGAAGGGTTGGTCCCTCTGTTGGTTGCTCTGAGTCAGGACGGACAGACAGAACAGCCCCTGGTAGGCCACAACAGAGTTGGAAAGCAGAGGTCAAGTCCCAGCCAGGCATTCAGCCTGCACAGCCTTCAGAGGTGGCCAGGACCTGAAGGCCTGGGTGTACTCCTAGGTGGAGGGTGTCCCCAGCCTTGTCTCCAGCCCTCAGCTCTGAGGTTCTGTTTGTGCCCTGCATTACCCATCTGGCGCCTGGAGTAGCTGCATAAATAATGCTCTGACTTTTCTATTAATCTGACACTGCCCTCCCCCGCCACCCCCCTGCATAGAGCCGTATCTGGAGAGTGACGGTCTCTTCCATTTATCATGTTCATTCACTCAGTATTCACTTCCCCATCCGTTCCCGAGTTCTTGCGTGAAGCGTGTGTGGAGACCCGAGACTAGAGCCAGCAGAGGCCCTGGACGGAGTCTGTGCTTGGTAGCGCTGCCCTGGTATCTCCCTGGGAGACAGGAGGACCCCTGGGAGAGGTGTGGACAGAAGATGCTGGAGGTGGAAGAGGGGGGGCTTGTCTAGTTAGCAAAAGGCCGCCTTGCCTTCCACCTGCTGTAGTACCCGTGGGGCAGTGGCCACAAAGGGTTCACAAGCTCTGTGCTGACCGAGAGCTCACCTGGAGCTGCCTTGGAAGAAAGACCTGGTGAGCTTTGAGCCCCAAGTTCGGCACTGAAAGTGCATTGCTGGCAGCAGTGGATGGGTCAGCTGACCTGCAGCTGGTTTGCTGGCTGTTTCCCAGATGACCAGGAAGCCGGCCTCTCCAAGGCCCCATCATCCCAGGATGCCCGGGGACAGCTGGCACTTTGCTCTCCCTGGGGCAGCCGGTCACTGTGGGCACCCACCTCCTCACCTGCTGGACGGAATCGGAATGCAGGATGGAGGTAGCCAGAAGGAAAGCAGGGACCTGTGGGGTGGCAGCCACTCTCAAGGCTCCCTGGCAGAGGCGGCTTGGTGTGAGGGAGGGTCTGGGGGCACAGAGGAGCCAAGGTCACTGGCTGCAGGGCTCTGAAGGTCCACCAGAAATGGCCGTTCCTCACTGTGTCTCCAGCCCTGGAGAGCTGGCATGCGGACGCTGGCAGGCAGACTGGGTACCGGCTTCACTGGGCCATGGTGGAGAAGCCCGGTGCCCACTGTGCGGGCGCGCTCTGAGCGTCGGGAGCCAGTCTGCGGGCTGCGCCATTGTTATGGTCGGCATTCTGGTTAAAAGTTCATCTGGATTCCAGCCTCGCGTGAAATTGCAGGGCTACGACTGAGAAACTCCCGGCCTCCGGCGGGAACCTTTGGGGACTCGCAGACATTGCAGCGGAGTGGAGTCGTGCGCGCGGGCTCTGTGCTCCCACACATCTGTCTGGGGGAGCGGAGAGAAGGGCCGCAGGCCCCCCGCGATGCCTCTTCCACAGACTTTGTGGAACGGTGGCAGCCACACAGGCACCACGGGCAGCTCAGTCTCCGGTTTGGGCTGTCTCGTCGAAAGCCTGCCTTCTCTAAACCTATTTGTAAGGAAACATTGGGGAATTGAGGATAGATGTTCCCTTAGGACTAATGGTGGGAGTGGTGATACCGGGAGGGTAGAGGGAAAGACTAGAAAGGAGGGACCAGTTTCAGGGATCTACATGTAACCTCCTCTCTGGGGTATGGGCGACAGGGAAGTGAGTGAGGGACACATTGGACAGTGTACGATATGAAAAAGTAATAACAATTTGTAAATTATTAAGGGCTCGTGGGGGAGGGGTGTGGGGAGGGAGGGAGCGGAAATATGGGGACCTGGCACTGGGGGCCTAAGTGGAAGAAGGATGTTTTGAGAGTGATGATGGCAACAAGTGTGTAAATGTGGCCTGTATACAGTTGATGTATGTATGGATCGTGATGGGAGTTGTATGAGCCCCCAATAAAATGATTTATTAAAAGAAGTTAAAAAGGAGGGGGAAAGAGGAGTTTATACTAAGCTCAAGTAGAAAATATTTGGAAATGAACATGACAACATGTGTACAAATATGCTTGATATGACTGATGTATTGAATGCTAATAGGGCTATAAGAGCCCCCAATAATATCATTGGGGGGGAAAAGAAAGCACCTGGCCGAACAGGACAGTGCTGATCCCCCGCCACCCCCACCAGCTCCCTCATGACCCAAACCCTGTGGATGACAAGATTGTATCACTCTTCTCAGTGTCAGCCCTTCCCTCCCTCCCACCCCGCCGGGGGTCAGCAGGGGCGCCCCGTCCACCCAATATGCCCCCAGCATGCCCTGGACCTTCTTGCCTTCTGGAAGGGCCATAAAGAGCCCAAATGAAGGGTGAGAGATAGGCCTTATGCGACGTGAGAGGTAAGATACTCACTGACTGGCCCTTTTCCAGAAGAACTGCCAATCACCCTTGCTCTGTAGCACCCAGAGGAGAAGACTGGCTGCTCTGGGGTTCAGTCCTTGCCAAAAATGGTGGGATGTTATCTGAGAGGGGTTTCCGCCTGCTGCCCAGTATGGTGAGGATTCCAGGTGACCAACGAGCCTTCCACGTGGCCAAGAGGTTCCCAGCCACAGTAGCAGCCTGGCCGGTGGCTGGAAGGCATCCAGAGGCAGGACTTGCTCTACAAGCAAATGCCTGCTGTGTGCGCTGGCGCTCCGGGTCACCAGTGGGTGGCCAGCCTGGCCCTCAGTTTGGCAAGGGGCCAGAACCTGACTGCCCCTTTTCTGCTGCGGTCATTTGCTGGGCAGTAACCAGACCCTGCCCTCGGTGGCGCCAGGCTCTATGGACGAGTGTGAGCATGAGGTCCCTCAGGGGCAGGTCTCTGGCAGCCGTGGATCTTGGGCTTTAGGCCGTGAAGGCAGTGACGTGCCCGCAAGAGTTAGCAGCAACAAGGAGGTGATCCACGTGCGGTTGGCTTGATGGAGCCGCGGGGCCAGGCCATGTCTGTCGCTGTGCTTGGGCTTGTTCTCCAAACCAAGCCAGACCCACTGCCCTTGAAGCAACCCCATGGGGTGGGAGTGGGGGACCTTCCTACCTGTACTTCTCTGCAGCAGCGGACAACCAGGGGACCATAAGATGCTGCCCAGAACCCAGGGTGGCACCCATCCTGCCCGCTTCCCAACATGGCCCCTTCCCTCTGCCGGGCATTTGTGGGGCTGGTCTCCCTCAACAGAGTCCTGTCCCATCCCCTCCCCATCACTGGAGCAGAGATGTTCTCCTGAGGAGCCTGGGGGCCTT